>SMSQ01019175.1:3854-31342 GCA_019453375.1 Ctenoplectra terminalis | reverse complement strand
CAGCATGGCTTGGCAAAGCCACGTTTCTAGTTCCCGGCACCAGCGGCGAATAATAAAAAATAAGAATTGGGTCGAAGTTCTGGCTTGACACGAGCAGTTAGACAAGTCTCCAGGACCGGCCACCTTTTACACAAACATTAAGGAACCACAGGACACAGACCTTGACCGTCGTTCCCGTTCCATGAGCCACAAAAATGAGCAAACCTGTCACTTGAATTTATAATGAACTCACACCCGGAAACGTCACGATCCTTCGCCAGATACTCTGTATTAATTCCACCAAGTCGAACATTAATAGAAGAAAAAAGGGAAATGCGATAACTGAAACGGAAAAGGAGAAGAAAATATATGCGAAGAAAAGTAATAAATATTGACACTTCGTATATCTTTAAAATCATAAAAGAGAAAAATTCATTTTCGCGGCTCCGCGTGTAAAAAAAAAAAAGAAAATTGTTAAGATCGTATTTTATACCAAACAAGTTTCATTAGGAAAAATATTTGCATTGTTTTTCTTTAGCTTCGAACGTATTAAGGACGGTGATTTTTATTGGTTCACCTTGTACGTAAGAGGAATAGAAAGGTAAAAAGAACAAAAGGAAAGTAATAAAGAAAGGAAAGAAAAAACAAAAGGAAAGAAAGAAAAAAAAAAGGAAAAATAGGAAAGAAAGGAAAAAAGGGGAAAAATTAAAGTTCGATCGAAAAGGCAACGTACCGCAATGAAAACACACGGAATTCCCAGAAAGTCGAAAACCGAGAAAAGAACACATCCTGAATTTAGAAAGGATTTAGGTTTGGTTTCACTTGTTTGAGCAAACGCGTACTTTCGCGTCTGCACGCGGACACACTTTGCGCGAAAAGAACTAGGGAACGCTATCACGAGGCTGCTTTCTTATCTGGCGCGCCTTACGCACAGTATAACCTGCGTTTGATACAAGTTGTTCCTTCAATGTAATATTGTAATAGTGCGCCAATGCGAACGATCCCCTGTAACCTACCGTCGAACGATTATTCTTTATCTTGAAAATATTATTAATCGAAGAAAAAAAAAATAACTTTGTTAAATGATACTTTGGACGTCTCCTTGAAAACATGTGATAATCATCATTGGCGAATAGTATTGAAAGAATTCGTTTGGTTAATCAATATCTCTGGGTTTATTTATACGAATAAATAGTGAAACATTTCGTTTCGATAAATTTAATACCGTTCTTAAGTTTCTCTTAATCATCATTTATTTGTATTGAGAAATATGAAGCGTGAAGAATTGGTAAATCAGCGATTGGAAATTTGAGTCTAATAAAATCCCTTGCGTTACGTTTTATATATATGTGTGTGAAAAAAAAAAAATTAAAACGTGCTTTGAATTACAAATAAATTAGCCTAAAAACATTATTGACGAAAATATACTACTACCAAGAGTATCTCAGTCTCAGATTTTAATATCGACTCACAATTGCCAACAAAAAGAAGCATCAACTTTCCCATAACACCTTAACATCGGTAAAGCTTCTTTCTCAGTTATATATATTAGCAGGTGTTGCTAAACTGTTGGTTTCGATTACGATTTAACGACAGCACTGATTTATAACGCTAATTTTTTTTCTTTTTTTTTTTTTTTTTTTTTTACGATCAGAAATTACGCAAAATCCCGAGACGAATATTTCACAATATTATTACGAAAACAGATTAAATGTGCACACGTTTTATTTCGACGTTTTTCGCGTAAGTGTTACGACTGAAGCTCTGATAACGCGTTTGTTACACGAAGTTCTCCGATAAAGGCGAAACCTAGTCAACTTATCTTTCCTCGCATTTTTCGTTTAGCTTATTCCATTCAACTGTGAATCTTAAAATCAAATATAATGTACGATTTACTATATTTAGAACGATACGAGAGAAATTAATTTAAAATAGAACGGTATTTTTGTATCGTTCGGGCGTCTCTTTGTGAATATCGTAATTCTTTAACGATGATGGAGCATAAAAGGAGAATAGAGAGGATTATCATATTTGGAAAGTGTTAGTGACATAATCCGAGGATTGTCAGAAGATAAAATTGATGTGGCCGAGTGTTGCGTTTGATATGGGAGAAAGTCCAAAATTAAAATCGTACAATAAATTAAAATCACTTAGGATTATAGGGATTCTTTAAATTAAAATACTTGGTTAAACAATTTTCTATATTATAGGATATTGAAAAAGTGAAAAATATCGACATCTTTATATGAGGATTGAAAAATGTTATGCTTTGGACGATGCTAATATTTTCTTTTTTTTTACCGTAAGTTAATTTCTCACGATTATAATAATTCGAATCTGACCGATTTCTGATATTCCGAACGAAGTTTATCAAATGAAAATAATCAGCAGCTGACTAAGCCTTTGAACGACAGATAAAATACGGACAATTTTCTAGGAATATGTATTTCACGGTAATCGGTATATGAAGAATAAAAAAAAAAAAAAAAAAAATATGAATGATAATGAATATGGGAAATTCTGCTCCAATAATTTTTAATTTTTTTACCAAAAATTCTTCCAATAAACTCCCATCCAATAATTTTCAATATTTTTGCAAAGAACTCCAATAATTTTTAATTGTTTTTCTCGAAGAACTTTTTAAAAAATTTCCCAACAATTTCTAATCTTTTTGCAAAAAATTATTCCCGTCTTAGATACGTCTATCAAAGTTTATAAAAAAAGATAGAATCATGGAACAATTAGCATGAGCATACTTGACTGATTTCTTTACCACGGTAAAAAAGGAAAATTAATTACACACACACAGCATGTTTCGATAATTGAATAATCACAAATGTAATTGTGATCTGACGTTAAAATAGGCAGCGCTCCGTCATCTTCTTGTTCGTATAATTTATATTCTTCGCGAGCAACCGATCGATGCGTGTTCGATGTTAATGAATTCATCACCTGTTAGGCGAACGGAGATCTTCGAAATAAGGTGTTACCACGGTTCTGTGACATTAATCGGTGCGATTATGCTAGAAACGTTTTAGTTATCATACAGGAAAAACCTTGGATGAAGAAATGTATAACAGGAAGTAGAGAAATAATACATCGTCATTTTACTTTGCGTCGCTACAATTAAGATAAAGTCAAATGAACTCGCGTTCACTTAAAAACTCGAATGTTTATTTTTAATTAGAAAAAAATTACGATGATAATTAAAACGATAAAATCATTTTTAAAATTAATACGATTTTTAATGCGTTCACTGAGCAGGAAAAAAAATGAAATATTCTCTAGACTCTATACCGAACAAAAACTTGAAATTTAATAATAAACAGAACGTATCGACAAAGCATCAATAAAGTATCTAAAAATTTGTTTGTTTCATTATCACGTTGCCACAAATGACACTTATGGCCATCGTGCACATTTTAATGAATAAAAAAAAGAACAGCGTTAGTACGAAGTGTTCTAACGCATACACTTGTTAATTATTGAGTGATACATCGAAAAAAAAATGTATAACATGCCAGACAGCGTATTAGTTGTTCTTTTATGCGTTTTCACATGCGTTTTTCTCAATTGAAAAGAAAAAATGTGTTTCCGAGCACGATCGTCAAATTAAAAGTGTGCGGCAACGTGTTAAATAAGCTATGTTTGTTACCAAAGATATAAAAGATTGAAATTACTATTGTAGGAATTAAGTATTGTTACAGAGCATCGTGTCTTTAGAGAAGACGACATCTTTAAAAATCTATTTTTTTTATCACTGAGTTTAAACGTATTAACAAAAAATTTAACAAAAAATTAACAAATGATTAACAAAAACTGTCCTGATTTATTCACCCAGAACTCTTTAAGTTCTAGGAGTACACAGCGAAAGGGTTAACACGTTCACTGGCGACAAAATTAAGCAAGTTTTACGCCGAGCGTTAAAAATGTTTGAACGAAACAACGCTTCTTCGAATCGAACGTTTATAATTACAGAAATAATCTTGAAGAGGTATCTGTATTTATTCGAAGAAACACAAAAAAATATTTCAAGATACATCGTAATCGATATTGACGTAGATATCTCGTAATTGACAGTGAACACAGCAATAATTGGAACAGTAATACGGAATAAATTTCACGTTACTATGCTGTTCTTTAAATAATACGAATCTGAACATGAAAGAAGAGATCGAACGAGAGATTCGTAGGGAATGAATTTGTAGAAATCCGTGCTAAGCGCAAGTTGGAAAATGCTAGAAGCGGCGAGAGAAGCGGTTTCGATGGGATTCTAGGTCAGCGTCCCGGCCTCGAAACGGTCACGAAAACCCGCCCATTCCTCGGCCTCCACGGACGAAGAAACAAGGAAGAAAAGAGAGGAACGTCGCTCGACCCCGTTACATGAAAACCCGTTATGCGACGAACAACGACCGCGACCGACTGACTGACAGAAATCTTCCTTTCCTTTCCGTTTCTCTATATCTTTCTAACTGTGTCTTTTTCTATTCACAGAAGTGTCTTCTCTTTATTCTTCTCTCTATACTTCTCTCTACTCTTCTCTTTATGCTAATCTATTCTTTTACCCTTCTTATGTAATTTTTTATATTATTCGTGTTATACATCGTTGGGTTTCTTATGTAATATTTTTTGCACTTTTTATGCAATATTTTATATTTTTTTGTTCTTTTTTTTTTCCTTTAACGCGACAATGTTATTTAGTCCGTTTTTTTCTTTCTTTTTTTTAGAATAATGGAAATGTAAGTTTTTGTGGATAATTGATGAATAATTGCGCGTCCGTGGCTATTAATTTTTTCTTTTCTTTTCTTTTTTGTTTGTGCGTGTGTAACTGAGATACGATTTTTTGAGTATCATTAGAGTTTGAATTTTTCTTATTTTTCTTATTTTTGAAGTAATTATAATTTTGTTTTTTTGCGCGTGATGCAAGAATAAACGAGAGAAGTTTACTTTCTTTAAATTTCGTTTATAATTGTAGATACTAATGAATATTGGTGTTACTATTTGTAGTTATAATAATTTTTGATATTGTTATTAATCTTGAATACGAAGAAATTTATCGAGAAATAAAGTACGCGATATATGAAACAATTATATTTTATTGTGAATTAGCTAAACTAACTTTGAATTAGCTTTAATTGCTTCCTCGTTTAAAATATGCAACCAGTGATCTAGATACATCAATGATCGCAAGTAATCTAATAAGCGTAATTGAACCAAGAAATAACGACATAACCTAGAAACAAGGACTGCAGAAGCGAAGTTCTTAAAGCACGACTCTTCGTGGTCTGTTTTGTACCGAAGATTTGATAATACATCGCGAAGTACGGAAATTGGAGAACGCGAACTTTAGATTAGATACTGCACTTTCAAAGAATGCGTTGACTTAAACGGTAATTACTCGCTGATTATCGAAAAAATACACCTCGAGAAAGTGAAAGTACACTCGAATGCTTCTACAAACAAAAATACGGTACTGCATCGGCATAAAACATTCCATATGATAATCTTCTAACGTCAAAGTTATCCAAAAATATTATTAAAAACAGCTTGTGGGATACACAAACGAGTTACTAATTATCTCATAATTATTATTAAACAAAATAATAATCCAAATCGTACTTAAAAATAATCTCGATAAATCTTAAATATTCCAATTGAATAAAAAAATTAAAAAAAAGAAGAAAAAATATGCTCCTGTACACAAAATTAATAAACCAACTCAAACCTCGATCATTCAACATTTATTCCAACAATGTTTGAAAAGTAATTTAGCTTATATTAAAAAATAAATTTGTAGAAGCTAAATTCTTCTCTATAAATTAATAATAACAATAAAGGATAAAAAAAATTCTACGTTCAGTCCAATAATTACTTTTAAAGAAATAATTTAAAACCATATTAAGAAATAAATTTACTAATAAATTTCAATAAAGATACCAACAAACAATTCTTTTCTACAAACTAATAATGCTAATAACAAAAGATAAAAAAAATTACTCTCTACGTTCGGTCCAATAATTACTTTTAAAGAAATAATTTAAAACCATATTAAGAAATAAATTTACTAATAAATTTCAATAAAGATACCAACAAACAATTCTTTTCTACAAACTAATAATGCTAATAACAAAAGATAAAAAAAATTACTCTCTACGTTCGGTCCAATAATTACTTTTAAAGAAATAATTTAAAACCATATTAAGAAATAAATTTACTAATAAATTTCAATAAAGATACCAACAAACAATTCTTTTCTACAAACTAATAATGCTAATAACAAAAGATAAAAAAAATTACTCTCTACGTTCGGT
Source organism: Ctenoplectra terminalis (assembly GCA_019453375.1). Classification (NCBI taxonomy): domain Eukaryota; kingdom Metazoa; phylum Arthropoda; class Insecta; order Hymenoptera; family Apidae; genus Ctenoplectra; species Ctenoplectra terminalis. The sequence continues at coordinate 25,052 of SMSQ01019175.1, read as the reverse complement.
CCAATAATTACTTTTAAAGAAATAATTTAAAACCATATTAAGAAATAAATTTACTAATAAATTTCAATAAAGATACCAACAAACAATTCTTTTCTACAAACTAATAATGCTAATAACAAAAGATAAAAAAAATTACTCTCTACGTTCGGTCCAATAATTACTTTTAAAGAAATAATTTAAAACCATATTAAGAAATAAATTTACTAATAAATTTCAATAAAGATACCAACAAACAATTCTTTTCTACAAACTAATAATGCTAATAACAAAAGATAAAAAAAATTACTCTCTACGTTCGGTCCAATAATTACTTTTAAAGAAATAATTTAAAACCATATTAAGAAATAAATTTACTAATAAATTTCAATAAAGATACCAACAAACAATTCTTTTCTACAAACTAATAATGCTAATAACAAAAGATAAAAAAAATTACTCTCTACGTTCGGTCCAATAATTACTTTTAAAGAAATAATTTAAAACCATATTAAGAAATAAATTTACTAATAAATTTCAATAAAGATAATAATAATAATTATAATAATAAGGGACAAAGAAATTACTATCTAATCGAACATGTTCTCGTTACATAACAAACGAGCCAGTATTTCCTCAATTGACGTTAGCGTATCATTAGATCCCACTACGGAACCATCGATAAAGAATTATTAGAGCCACGTGCCAAGGTTTACTTTTCGAAACTCGAGTGATTTCCCTTACCCACAGTTTCCAAACGATTTCAAACAAATTCCTGTCTCCATCTCCCTCGCTCTTTCTCTCTTCTTCCTCCACGTCTATTATCTCAAGGATCAATACAGAACGCGTGCCACTGTAGCTATTGGTTTTCGAGCATCCCTCTGGCCGATCGCCAAAAAACATATGTTACAACTAACTGCGAGACCACTAAACGCGTCTGGTTCACCAAGTAGTTTCATTTTTACCGAGAATAACACAAAATGCGACGAATTTTTGAATCGAGCTTGAAATGACCGTAAATTATTTAGAAATTATTTAAAATACTAGTAATCGTTGTTTAAACCGATTTAAGTTGAAACTTAAGTTGAAACTTAACTGGAGTTCAATGGCGGGTCGTTTTACGTGGAATTAGAGAGAAAGAATGCGGACTTGCAAATTTACAATAATTGGTTGTTTCGTCATGTGTGGATTCAGGTCATGAAACCGATTGATAAAAAAGAAAAATATTGGAGTCATCGAAAAAGACTATGCAATATTTATTAAAATGACAAACTCTCTTCTCGTTGCGTTAGAGAGAATTTTTTCGTGTGTGGATTTAGGTCATGGAAGTGATTACTAAAAAAAAAAAAAGATAAAGAAAAAAGAAATATCAGTTATCGAAAAATAAATAAATAAACCGAATTAGGACGTAATATTAAATGTAATGTAATATTTACTACATTGAAATAAATTTGTCTCTTTTTTTTTATTAAAATTAAAAAGGAAATGTGTGTTCTAATTTTGGAATTAAAAATCAACCGTAACTATAATACAATTAATTTTTTAATTTGTACAATTTTTTAGTAGATCGATAAGTATTATTTGAACTTTTTAAATTGTTAATTTCGTGTACTTTTAAGAGAAGCTTAATAAATAATAAATATAGGATAACTGAAACCTGGAAAGTTTCGATTACTCCCAACTCTTACTTTCGAGCGTTTGCAAACTTTCTCGGAGAAATCGAATTTCCCACTAATCGTCGTCAAACGATGCTAAACGTTTCTATACCACGGAGAAAAATCGTTAAAAATCGAACTTGAATTCCAGTTGACGAAATAAAAAAAAAAAAGAGAGAAAAAAATTTTAGCCGTTTTATTCGCGAATTAATTTATGCCCTACAAATAACGAAATTAATTCCGTGATGAAATTTCTTGTCTCACTACCCGTGACCTACTACATCGCTGACACACTTGATTAATCTCGAATTACGATTCAAGAAATACTGTGAAAAATTACGAGCCTAATCGTCGAGTCAACGTAACGCTTTCTATGGAGTAAATACGAATTCACTACTGAAAGTTCGATACTTTCAACACTTTTACAAAATACAATAATAAATATATAAGTAAATACATCTAACTTTCAAATATCTCCCTCTAATCTTCGATCAAACATCGTAAAACACAGGTGAATTTCTCTAAAAAAAACTCTCCTAAAATTCTCTTTCGAAATAAGAAATAATTATTTAACAACGCTGATTTCTGTCAATTCTCCGTTGGGCTGTATTGCTGCTATACGAATTCAAGAACAGTTGATCGAAAAGTAGCGAAGAATCGAAGAAGAAAATTGTAAAAGACCGCAGAGAAAAATCGTATCTCTGTTTAATTTTGTTTAATAGAATCCATTAATGAATTACGATATTTTTTTAAATCTCTCAGTTTTAAAAAACCGACGATGCCTAAACGAAAATTTCAGTATTAACCCTAGCATTAACACTAAACGTACCGACGATTAATTTATACCTGTTTGTATCAAAGAAATTACAATAATAAATAGTTGGAAAAATACGTAATGCACCAGAAACAAACCTTTAACCATGTATCTTACAGAAAATCACAAAAAAATACACAAAACTGCACCGTTAATAATTTATAAAATTCGAGTGAGAAATTACAAACTCAAAAACAATTGATCGAAAAATAGCGAAGAATCGAAGAAGAAAATTATAAAAGACCGCAGAGAAAAATCGTATCTCTGTTTAATTTTATTTAATAGAAACCATTAATGAATTACAATATTTTTTTAAATCGATACTCTCAGTTTTAAAAAACCAACCTCGCCTAATCTAAAATTTCAGTATTAACCCTAATATTAACGATTAATTTATACCTATTTGTATCAAAGAAATTACAGTAATAAATAGTTGGAAAAATACGTAATGCACCAGAAACAAACCTTTAACCATGTATCTTACAGAAAATCACAAAAAAAAATTCACAAAACTGCACCGTTAATAATTTATAAAATTCGAGTGAGAAATTACGAACCGGTCATTCGACTGCTTCGTTGGTTCTAGTGTTAAGAACCAATGGCGACTAAATGGAAAGTTCAGTGTCAGTAGCATTTAACGTGTTAATTATCGCGATCGGTATATCAAGTAATTTATGTAATATATTATAATTACTTAAAAAAGTATCTGTAATTGTCACAAAAATTTTTATTTTAATTTCTTCAAATTATTGTACAACAAACAGCTTGGCAATTATTTTCAGCGAAAAGTATTTAGAACCACGAATGCTTCACTAGCACAATGAATGATTCGAGAACTATTTTGAATACGGTACACCTGCGATCATTAGTAAGAACAGTTACATAATTCAGAAGGTCTTTCAAATTACTTTAGATAATACACACCTGTAAGTAATCTATATTACATAATGGTCAATAATCGAAACATAGTTATACAACTTTCATCGCTGTCTCTGTTAAAAACCTTTATTCTCATACTTTTCCTTATTTCGTCTAATCGCTTCGACACTAGAACTACCAAGACGGTCGAACTGATCGGTTCGTAATTTCTCATACGGATTCTATAAATTTTTAACACTGCATATTTTTAGCGTTTTAAATGATTTTGTGTAAAATATATGGTTAAAGATTTATCTCTCTTGTATTGTGTATTTTTCACAAATATCTGTCAGCGTGATTTCTTTGGGTCGAGTAGTGTTGATATAAAATTTCTAAAACGTTTCTAAAAAATTGTTTGAAAAGAAATAAAATAATGAATATAAATTTGGTATAAAATTTGATCAAAGCAAAGGTTAAAGCTTGATTGCAAAAATTGTCGTCCACAAGCGACGAAAGCTAGTTACGTTCGAAATGATTATTTGAAAAATTTAATTTTGCAACATTTTCATCGCCACGATTGGTTATGGTCACTTATGTAAATTCTTTAAACAGAATACTTTAAACTTGAACTGTAATTTTTATTACTTCTTCGGATACTTTATATACGTTTGGCTAAGAAATCTTTGTAACGTAACGAAACTAGAGGCACAAAGTCTGATAAGAACAGTTAAGAGTATCATTGAAGCTAGTTGTTCAATGTAACAGTATAACAGAGAGATCATTGAAATTCCGTGGCGCGTTTCGTTTGAATCATATCAAAGGTGCGTTCTTCCTGCCGATCACTCTCGCATTACAATTCGGGAGTTGATGACCTCGTGACACACTTCGCGTGATTACGATAATCCGGACCAAACATGTATCGCTTATTAACATTTAACTCGATCTGTTTTAGAAACGGCAGATTCTTTTCGTCGGAACACATTTTGAAATTTATTGAATCGAATAGTTAATTTTTGAAGGATTCTTTAATTTATTTTTTTTAACTCTCTTTTAAAATTTTTCATTCTCAATTCCAAATTAAAATTACTTTGAATTTAAGCATCTTTAAAATTCTTAATTACAAACACTTCGATTTCTTCGTGAATTGAAAGAGAAAATTCTCTAATTTCCTCTTAAAATTGTTCACTCTCGATTCCAAATTCTCTGAATGTTTCAAATAAAACGTACTTTGAATTTTAGTATCTTTAAAATTTTTAACTACAAATACTTCGATTTCTTCGTGAACTGAAACAGAAAATTCTCTAATTTCCTCTTAAAATTTTTCATTTTCAATTCCAAATTCTCTGAAAGTTTCAAATTAAAATTACTTTGAATTTAAGCATCTTTAAAATTCTTAATTACAAACACTTCGATTTCTTCGTGAATTGAAAGAGAAAATTCTCTAATTTCCTCTTAAAATTGTTCACTCTCGATTCCAAATTCTCTGAATGTTTCAAATAAAACGTACTTTGAATTTTAGTATCTTTAAAATTTTTAACTACAAATACTTCGATTTCTTCGTGAATTGAAACAGAAAATTCTCTAATTTCCTCTTAAAATTTTTCATTTTCAATTCCAAATTCTCTGAAAGTTTCAAATTAAAATTACTTTGAATTTAAGCATCTTTAAAATTCTTAATTACAAACACTTCGATTTCTTCGTGAATTGAAAGAGAAAATTCTCTAATTTCCTCTTAAAATTTTTCACTCTCGATTCCAAATTCTCTGAATGTTTCAAATAAAACGTACTTTGAATTTAAGTATCTTTAAAATTCTTAATTACAAACACTTCGATTTCTTCGTGAGTTGAAACAAAAATGATTATCAAAGTTGACAACGGAGCAGTGATTAATAAATTAAATCGAAAAAGTATGTAAATGTTATTGATTATTAATGGCAAGTGTATTTATGAAGCGAGAGTAGTTAGTCATAATTTTTTGTTTTTAGTTTTTACTAAGCTTATCACCGATTGAATAATTTATACGGTTGCATCGAGCGAAAACAAAAGAGGGGAGAAACTCACGATCACTTTTATGGCCACCGGATTGTACTTGTAAAATTGCAAAATGCACTGCCAAAACTGTATAACCTTCTTACGTCACTGTGCACAACGCATAGCGAATCGTCTGACCTCTACTTAAATGTACGTGTGGATCGTGAACTTTGCTCGGATTAATAAATTGCACAGGAAACGAGGTTTTTCCGTATAATTTCTCCAGTTACACGGTATCATTGATAGCAATTAACGCTAAACACCATTTAATTCTATAAAACAGAAGAATTCAAATAATTGCTAACATATAAAAAATTAAAGAAGACTACAGTTACCCTGATTAATTTCTATGAACAATTTTTGACACGAGAAAAAACAAAGTAATACATAAAATAAAATATATGTCCTTTGTAAATTATAATTTCAAACTAAACTAATCGATTCGTCAGAAATGTACATGCTACTTTTTAAAATTTTTGAAGATTTTTGATTCGCATCTATATCAAACTCTTCGCTAATTTTTTATCAATTCATAATTAATATTGCGGGTATCGTATTTTCATAGATTTTTCGCTAAAAAATTTTCCGAAGCTAAATTCTGAACTTAAATTCCTTTTCTTCTTAATTTCTCTTCTTAATTTCTCGAAATACAGAGCGATCCGAAACTTTTATCCAACAGTGTGATCGCTTTCCGCGAAAACTACTTTTTCAAACGAAATTCCTAGAAAAATATTCCACAATTTACCTTTCACTCATCCTATCGATCAAAGAACAGTCGTTTTGCGTCGGAAACATCGTCTGTCGGGAAGAAAACACGAATCATCCGAGAGTTTTCCACGGAGAATCGTAAAAATTTCGTCACGTGACGCGACTCAAAGCAAAGATGGTCGATCGATGCTCGTTTGATGGAAAACACCGCCGGGGAATTGATGAACTTCTGCGTAAAAGATCTTCCGAGAAGCATATAATGTTCAGCAAACAAAACGAGCTTGCGTCGCGCCATGAAAACAGAACCCAAGGAAACAGCTTGGGTAAATTGTTAGAATTTTTTTTTCTTTTTCTTTTTCTTTACAGCCGCGTTAATTTTTATTTGACTCCCGTCAATTTTTATTTCACACGTTACGTCGAGTCGTTTCCACAGATTCATTAACACTTTTATACTGTTCGTTTGCATTGATCATTGCATTCATGTTTCTTCTACTTTTTCTTTCTCTCTCCCTCTTCGTTCGCTCGTTTACGATTGCACTTTTATCAAAGTGTTTTACAGAGAACTTCCTTTTGGTTCTATCGTCAATTTGCGTTTTGTATTAATAGGTTTGTTTGGTCAAATTATGTACTTTGGATAAATGTTTCCTCTCGGATAATATTGGCTCGCCAAAGATTGGATTTGTTAACGTAACAATGGAGGCGTATAACTTTGAAATCTTGTATGACTAAATTTTTAGTTTCTCTTTTAATATTTTTTGCGTAATGTTTTTTGCGCAAAGTAAATTAATTATGAGATCTCGTTGTTAAAGGAAGAAGAATAAATTCTGTTAAAATATTTAACTTCGTTACAAAACGATAATTGGAGCCGGGAAAGAAAGTCGTTAAAAAACTCGAATGGAAAGAAACGATACTGATCATTCTTATTAATTTTATTAAAACATATAATGTAAAATATTTAAGACTCTACGGAAACCTAACACGCGAAGAAAAACCAAATATCAACCGATTTACAACCAATATATCTGAAGCTCGCTAAAGAAACATCTATAAAAAAAATTCTCTAAGATATAAATAAAAAAAATATCTACAGACGAAGAAAAAAAAGAAAAAACAAAGAAATGAAAAAAAAAAAAAAAATAAACCAAGATTTTATATGATAACCATTTTAAATAAATTTTTTCAACGCGCGAACACGTATCAACTTTCGACGGAAAACCCTCGGGCTCGGTAATTTGCATCGCGTCGCTTATTAAACGGTCAATTAACTCGACGAATCGGTTCGATTAGATTAGGGAGACGTAATTAATTTGACCATGATTCATTTCGCGCCTCTTCCGCGATGGCTGCGGCTCCGATTTGGCTTCGGAACAAGAGCGGTATCAATGTCGTGGCCAATGACCCTCTCGGCAGGAGAAAGAGGGGGAGAAAGAGAGAGGCCGGCGATCAGATGACGCAGCTTCCTTGCGACACGATGAAATTTCCTCTTTAACCAACGATTAAACGATTCGAACCTCCGGTTACAGGTTTAATTCGTGTGGATTCTAATTCAGCTAAGTGTGCTGAGATGGTTCCGGTTTAGACGCGATCCACCGTATCCTGTCACGTTTCACGAGAGAGATCGCGCAAAGATGGGCGAGCAGAAAATTCTTCCAAGTTCGATGAATTTTGTGATTGAATTTTGTGATTCATTTTGCGATTCAATTTTATGATTAAATTTCAAAGGCGGTGCTAGGGAGTTTGGATCGCGATTTTTTGCAAAGAATTGGATTTGTTTTGCATACAGAGATTAGAATTTGTAAGGTGGAATATTGAAGTAAGAAACGTGGCGGATAAATTAGTGGAGAATTGTAGAGATAATTTTTTAAATCTTCTGGAATATTGGAATACTGAATATGAATTCTTGGGAATTTTAACGGAATTCGTGAGGTACGCAAAGTAAAATTTTTAAGAAGAGTTTTAAAACGAAACGAAAAGTAACCGTTTAGTTACTTAACACCAGAACTACCAAAGTGGTCAAAATGACCCATTCCTAATTTTTTACAGAATCTTTATAAATTAACTACGGTTCCTTTGGCCAGATTTCCCGCGATTTTCTATTAAAAATATAGATAAACTTTTGTCCGAATTGCATTACATATTATTTTACACACTTTCCACTTTGATTTCTTCGGTTGAAATAAGTATACCTTAATCGTCGGTAGTTCTAGTGTTAAGGTTTAATTTCATTAAATTCGAAATTAGAGTATCTTTGATCCCCTCCCCCGTTAAATAAATTTATCTTCGATATATGACATTATCCATGCGGCGTAAAATGGATTAAAATCGATTGTTTAGTATTTCGGTCGCCACACCGAATATTAAGTAATTATAATAATCGTATTGAGAGTTCAAAATGTTATTCAGCGTCGAAACTGAGTAATAATTTCAACTGCTATGTACGAATGGTTAATGACAATAGTATTTCGTTGAATCTTTCGCTTACCCATTCTGTGGCAATCGTCGATCAGTTCCTTTGTTGGACCTGTCCATGGAAAAGGAACAAAACAAAAAAAAGTGTGTATAACAATTTGTCTTATAATGTTCAAATCAAAGTGATTGCAAAATAATTAAAATAAGTAAAATTATACTTCATTTCTTTATATATTGTCCCGAAAAAAATTGTAGATAACCCATATAAATTTGTGCCAATTTGAAAATACTAATTACGAATGAATAATTAAAACTGGATATTAATCGAGCTACAGATCAAGATTTCAAAGTGGCACGTTCGAACCAACGCACTGTGAGCAGTAAATCTAAATTCTGCCTTGATCACTCACTTTTAGCCGTCGTAAAACAGAACAAGAAACACCGTACTTATCTCGTACGAATCTCTACGGAATATCCGATACACAATCAAAAATTAGGAACATAAAAATTTCATCACTGGTATCACCGTAAATATTATCCAAACTTCAAAAAAAAAAGAAGAAATAAACCAACGACATCCAATTCCATAAAAATATTAACGATAAAATAAATAAACAAAAGAAAAGAAATTCTAAAAATCTCAGAAATCTCAGAAATCTCAGAAATTATCAAAATACCAAAAATATCCAGAACCACAAGATACACAATTTTAAACGAATTCCATAAGAATATTAACGATAAAATAAATAAACAAAAGAAAAGGAATTCTAAAAATCTCAGAAATCTCAGAAATTATCAAAATACCAAAACTATCCAAAACCACAAGATACACAATTTTAAACCGTACTAAAACACGAACAAATATACATATATCCTCGGTAAAGAAAAATGTGAAAACTCACCGAAAACAGCAAGTAATATAAATTTGTCAAGCACGATCGAACGAACAGAGTCTCGAGAACGAAAGTTGAACGGTGACTTGAACGATCGAGCACGTATCTATATATTCCCGTATGGTCTGGGCCGTTCGGCGCGAACAGTAACGCGTGTCGAGGATTACTAAGGGGATGATATGTGGGCCAGCCACTTTAAAGACGAGCCAACTAACGAAAGGTGAACTGAGCCTACCTGGGACCAACCGAGTTCCTTATACCTGACTCTCTGCGTGAGAGGCCGGGACAACTTCTCCCACCATTAGTCTTCTGTTGACGCATCTACAAACGTGATACACGTACACACACGAGAGTGTCTCTGCATCGTCTTTTGTCGAACTTTGAGACAAGGACCCTTTCCGCGTCCTTTGCTCGTGTACGACCACGAGGAGACGCGAACGTAAATGTGACCCGTGCGACGTCAGATTGAAGAAGTCGTTGGTCCATTGCGTCGTTAACCTTTACACTTTGTTCAGTCGTGAAGACGCGTGGATGGGTCTGATTTGAGAATAGGAAAATGACTCGATGGAAAATTGTGACTGTCAGTGGTGAAGTTTTGTGAATAGCTTTTCTACTTTTTTGGATCTTTTTTTTGTTTTTCTTTATTGTTTTTTTTATTTCTTTTCCTTCAGAAGATAAGGTTACGGGGAAAAATATAATGGGTAGTTAAATTACCAGTAGAACTACCGGTAATCAAAGTACACTTTTTTGTACCAAGAAAATAAAAACTTAAAAGTATGGAAAAAATAAGTGGACGTCAAAATTAAATATATTAAGTCTGATAGAGGTGTATTTCAAATGGTAATATTTATGCGGAGATAAACTTCGTTTGGGATCATGAAGATCCGAGGAGGACATCTTAATGAAACATTGAAGTATTTGAGTTACAGGTTTTGGTACTTAGAGATTCTGTGATTGAGGTGCTAAATATTCTAGCATAAATTTAATTTCTTTACAGTGATGCGTATCTTAAACGCTTTTCGTTACGTTCATTTTAAGAGAATGATTTAAAAATAATCTGATTTATTATTAAAAAAAAAATTTTTTAAGTACTATATAAAAGTGTGAAATATTTATAAAAGTTACTAATTTATTATTTAAAAAAAATACTATTAGGTTGTCCGAAAAGTTTCTTTCGTTTTATTAATAAGTAATGGATGCGTAATATTTTATGTTTTACAACATGTTACTATATTATATAGGATTCATTTTGTTCTATTTTTTTCCTCCATCTCTCGAGTTGTCCCAAAAGTTTCTTTCNGAGTTCCTTATACCTGACTCTCTGCGTGAGAGGCCGGGACAACTTCTCCCACCATTAGTCTTCTGTTGACGCATCTACAAACGTGATACACGTACACACACGAGAGTGTCTCTGCATCGTCTTTTGTCGAACTTTGAGACAAGGACCCTTTCCGCGTCCTTTGCTCGTGTACGACCACGAGGAGACGCGAACGTAAATGTGACCCGTGCGACGTCAGATTGAAGAAGTCGTTGGTCCATTGCGTCGTTAACCTTTACACTTTGTTCAGTCGTGAAGACGCGTGGATGGGTCTGATTTGAGAATAGGAAAATGACTCGATGGAAAATTGTGACTGTCAGTGGTGAAGTTTTGTGAATAGCTTTTCTACTTTTTTGGATCTTTTTTTTGTTTTTCTTTATTGTTTTTTTTATTTCTTTTCCTTCAGAAGATAAGGTTACGGGGAAAAATATAATGGGTAGTTAAATTACCAGTAGAACTACCGGTAATCAAAGTACACTTTTTTGTACCAAGAAAATAAAAACTTAAAAGTATGGAAAAAATAAGTGGACGTCAAAATTAAATATATTAAGTCTGATAGAGGTGTATTTCAAATGGTAATATTTATGCGGAGATAAACTTCGTTTGGGATCATGAAGATCCGAGGAGGACATCTTAATGAAACATTGAAGTATTTGAGTTACAGGTTTTGGTACTTAGAGATTCTGTGATTGAGGTGCTAAATATTCTAGCATAAATTTAATTTCTTTACAGTGATGCGTATCTTAAACGTTTTTCGTTATGTTCATTTTAAGAGAATGATTTAAAAATAATCTGATTTATTATTAAAAAAAAAATTTTTTAAGTACTATATAAAAGTGTGAAATATTTATAAAAGTTACTAATTTATTATTTAAAAAAAATACTATTAGGTTGTCCGAAAAGTTTCTTTCGTTTTATTAATAAGTAATGGATGCGTAATATTTTATGTTTTACAACATGTTACTATATTATATAGGATTCATTTTGTTCTATTTTTTTCCTCCATCTCTCGAGTTGTCACAAAAGTTTCTTTCGTTTTATTAATATTAATAATGGATGCATAATATTTTATGTTTTACATGTTACTATATTATATAGGATTCATTTTGTTCTATTTTTTTCCTCCATCTCTCGATTGACAAATAAAAGTAAATGTTTATTTAAACATTGCTAGACGAAACCATTGCGGGAAGATAACGAAAGAAACTTTCGGGACAATCTGATACGTAAAGATGAAACATTTTTACAGAAGTATAAAGTGTCGATCTGTGAGATTGGTGTGAAGAGTAGTTTACGATCACACTATACTTCTTCGATCACTTATACCGATCGGCTTTTAATGATTAATCGGTGCAGCGAGACGTGTGATGGACACGGATCGAAGCGAATCGAAGACACTTCGTATTCAGAATGAGTTTAGGTTCTTATAAAATTGTGCAACAGATACTTATAGGGTTCCTCGCATGTTGAAATCATTTGCTAATGTCTGCCATTGTGCTCGATACCTTGATCCCTTTTGCTCTGGCCATAATGCGCAGAAAGTTTATTGTGAGTGAAAATTGTGACATTTCAAAACTTGACCTCTCGTAGAGACCATTTTCTTCTTTTTTTCTTTTTTTTTCTTTTTTTGTTCAGAGTTAGATAAGAATGATTTAATTTTTTGTTTAATTATATCTCATTCATGTTGCTCGCGGGGCCTGTTTTTCTTCTTTTTTTTTCGTTTGTAATAAAATGATGTAAATTTTGAGATATTTTTATTTAACTTTTCTTTGAATTTCAAAGTGTACCCACATTCCTTGCACATTGTGTAAGGTACAGAAAAAAATGACACGTGAAGTAATATTTCTCTTTTAATTTGTAAGTGTTGCAATACGCAATTTTCGATAGCATTCCTCGTTTTCTAGCGTGTGTAATCACTCTGCTGTAACATATTCCTTTTTTTCCTTTTTTGTTGAGATAGTTGCACTTTTGCTGGTCTCAGGTTCGTTAATTATATGCTTGATACAATGTTGTGCTGATAATAAATTGATTATACGTAATGTTATTTATTATACCTGATAATTTGTATAAAAATAGTTCAGTTCCACGTGCGATAATTTACCGTGCCAGTTAAATTTGCTGTCTTTGCATATTTTTAATCAAGTAACAATTTAACTTAGAAAGTTTAAGAATCCACGTTTTTTTTTTAAATTTAGAGCTTTAAAAATACTTTGCCTTGAATTAATTGGCAGAACGTAAAAATCACAGAAATTAAATAGATTCCTGTTTGGATTGCGCATATTTTTTTTTAGCTAGATGAAAAATTAATATTTATATAAAATATCAACATTGTAGCTTCGTCGATTCTTTCACAGTTGATTTAATAAAAAAAGATCTTTAAACGGTCTGGACAATAATACTGGTTTAAAATCTGCGCCACACCTAGCATTTTGTTAATTACTTTTCTCAGTAACACGTTTCCTGCACCGACATAAAATCCGCAGGAAAAGAAATTTCCAATTCAAAAGAATATTTAACTATTATTAAAGCAAAAGCGTTAAGGTGATAAACTATTCAGATAATAAACTGTTTAAATAGTCCACCAACCAGGATACAGTGAAACGTTCCACCAATCGAGTAATCAGAATTTTACCAGATTATTCAAATAACAAATTATTTAAACAGTGCAGTAACAAAAAAATCGTGAAACATTTGACCAATCGAATAATCGAGATTTTACCAAAATATTCAAATAACAAATTATTTAAACAGTGCAGTAACAAAAAAATCGTGAAACATTTGACCAATCGAATAATCGAGATTTTACCAAAATATTCAAATAACAAATTATTTAAATAGCGCAGTAACAAAAAAATTGTAGAACATCTGACCAATCGAATAATCAGAATTTTACCAAATTATTTAAATAGTGCAATAACAAGAAAATCGTGGAACATCGGGCCAATCGAATAATCGAGATTTTACAAAAATATTCAAATAACAAATTGTTCAAATAAATAGTACAGTAACCAAAAAACAGTTGAACATTCGACCAATCGAATAATCGAGATTTTACAAAAATATTCAAATAACAAATTGTTCAAATAAATAGTATAGTAACAAAAAAATCGTGGAACATCCGACAAATCGAATAATCGAGATTTTAGCGTATCTACTCTCTAACATCGTTAAAGAGAAATTCACAAGCGTCAACGTGACCAACATCGACACATACAATAATTGCAGAACGTTCGAACGATTCGATCGATGAGAACAACGATCATAATGTATACGCAGGTTCCATGGTACCGACACATAAAATTGTTCTCCATGCAACTAGCTAGAAGTTCCTAAACGATGATTTCAGAAACATTTATATCGAAACACCGTCAACTTTCGTTTTGCATAAGAGTGCTTACGGTGCACTTAACACAATGTCACGTGTTTCTTGCTCGCAATGGTCAAGCGTGAAGTGCAAGAGCATTCCACCGACTCGCTTCTCTTATGTGTACTTACGATCAACTCAATTCAATGAAACTCTGTTCTCATCAACCGTGTGAATACTGTGAACGAATATCTGCTTTGGAAAAATTTTATTTTATCCCCGTGGATTATGATAATTTTCTAATTGTTTTTTTTTTTTAATATTGTATATTAAAATATTGAAATACTCTAAGGATCAAATTTGTTGAAAATTGTTCGCCATTATGCATTAATTATGACTTTGAGTGCTATGAATGTATAGTTGCGTTGGACGAATTTTTTATTCCTGTAAATTATGATTAATCTTCCTTTTTTTTTTTTTAATATTGTGTATTAAAATATTGAAATATTCTAAGGATCAAATTTGTTGAAAATTGTTCGCCATTATACATTAATTATAACTTTAAGTGCTATGAATGTATAGTTGCGTTGGACGAATTTTTTGTTACTATAAATTATGATTAATCTTCTATTTATTTTTCTTTAATATTGTGAATTAAAATATTGAAATGTTCGACCGAACAAATTTGTTGAAAACCGAAAAATTTTTTCTTTGGGTACCGTGAATACATAATTAAATTAGACAAATTTTTTTTGTTAGTATGGATCATGATTAATCATCTAATTTACATTGTTTAATATTATGCAATAAAATATACACGCGATATATAAATTTACAAATAAAACTACCCAAAACTCAACCCATCGCCAAATCTGAAAAGAAAAATAAATCAGAGATAATTGCAGGTGTTTCTCGAACCAGATGGTTCATCGACCATTCAAATCCAGTTTGCCCAAGAATCACGGAAATCTCTCGCTGAAAACCAGATCCGATCCCGAGTGCAACGACTCCATTTAAAAGTCGCCTTCTAATTAAACCCCTTTTTATTCTTCAGTGAAAAGTTCGCTCACCCACCTTGAACTGAATACTGCGAAACACGGCACAGTTCGAAATGGAAAGGAAAAATGCCCAACAGCCACATGTATTCCCAATAATACCATCGATAATCACACTCGTGTGTACAAACTTTATCTGGGAAAGAGTTTGTTGAAAATACTGCGACCAGAGACCCGTTACGAGGCACGTTAATCGTTCTTTCCCAACATCCTGCGGAACTTGGCTCGTTTAGATGCAACCCGACTCGGTTCAGAAGAGAGGTACTTCGTAAAAACAGAACTTTGATGGTTGAGGATCTTTCGAATGGTATTTCGATTGCCAGGTTCGACGAAATAAAAAAGATATATCAAGAAGAAATAAACTGTTTGCGTTGAAAATGAAATAAAATCGCAGGAAGTAAACCGGAGCTCTGTTTTTTTTTTATAGTATCGCTCGTTATTTCTATCAGCGAAGTCACTTCTGATAGCTTTTTCTTTTTCTTCNTTTGATGGTTGAGGATCTTTCGAATGGTATTTCGATTGCCAGGTTCGACGAAATAAAAAAGATATATCAAGAAGAAATAAACTGTTTGCGTTGAAAATGAAATAAAATCGCAGGAAGTAAACCGGAGCTCTGTTTTTTTTTTATAGTATCGCTCGTTATTTCTATCAGCGAAGTCACTTCTGATAGCTTTTTTTTTTTTTTATTTAGTGCTGGAACACTTCCTTCTTGGTAACTTTGTAGTGACTTTTGTTGAAATTAACCCTCACACGCTCCTCGGGTGAAAATTCATCCATCTTCCGTTCCTAAATATTGTAAAATANCTTTTTATTCTTCAGTGAAAAGTTCGCTCACCCACCTTGAACTGAATACTGCGAAACACGGCACAGTTCGAAATGGAAAGGAAAAATGCCCAACAGCCACATGTATTCCCAATAATACCATCGATAATCACACTCGTGTGTACAAACTTTATCTGGGAAAGAGTTTGTTGAAAATACTGCGACCAGAGACCCGTTACGAGGCACGTTAATCGTTCTTTCCCAACATCCTGCGGAACTTGGCTCGTTTAGATGCAACCCGACTCGGTTCAGAAGAGAGGTACTTCGTAAAAACAGAACTTTGATGGTTGAGGATCTTTCGAATGGTATTTCGATTGCCAGGTTCGATGAAATAAAAAAGATATATCAAGAAGAAATAAACTGTTTGCGTTGAAAATGAAATAAAATCGCAGGAAGTAAACTGGAGCTCTGTTTTTTTTTTATAGTATCGCTCGTTATTTCTATCAGCGAAGTCACTTCTGATAGCTTTTTCTTTTTCTTCTTTTTTTTTTTTTTTTATTTAGTGCTGGAACACTTCCTTCTTGGTAACTTTGTAGTGACTTTTGTTGAAATTAACCCTCACACGCTCCTCGGGTGAAAATTCTAAAATTGTAAAATATTTTATATCTCTCGGACTGTGTTGTACTTTCATGTATCTGTTTCAAATATATGAAGTTAAGAGTAAAAAAACAATTTGTTGACATTTTCTTTAAGACACTAATACAGTGAATAATAAAAAATGAACAGTGAACAAAACGAATCTCGTTTGTGTAACTATTTCTGAAGAGCCTATGAGGGTTGATACGCTTCTACTTCCTTCGAGAATTAAGTTTCCTCATTATTGAAGCTCCTCATGGAATCACCAAGTAGGATTATTCTGACCGAATAAAAAAATTTTCTAAGTCCCAATTTCATCATACTAAAAGCGTTATAAAAAAAAAGAAAGAAAAAGAAAAAAAAACAATAATCGATATCATTACTTCGGAGAAAAAATATACAATCACGTAGACAATGCGTGGTCTTTGAATTTACAAAATACGCGATATACCGGTAATTAAAAAACAAAAAGGGGAGCATAAGTCATCGTCGATAGTTCGTGCCGAACAGTCCAACGTTCAGCTACTTTTCTAAAGCAGTTCCAATATTATTATAATGAAGATCGGGTCGGTACAAAAGGAACGATAAATTCAAAGTCGTAGAACCACAAGTTAGGCTACTTTCGCAATCAGCGGCTCGTTTCGACAATTCACATCCGATAAGCGTAAAATTACACGTGTCCTTAGAAATGAGTTTTAAAAACAACTTTTTTACCAACCTACGATATTTTTTGTCGTCAAATTTCAAGTTGCTTAAACACGAATGGAGAACAAACAAAAAAGAGAGAGAAAAAAGTGGGGAAAAAAATCCAGCGTTTTACCGAACAGCAAGAGGAGAAAAAAAAAGTCAATTCGTTTTTTTCGCCAGTTACCTTATGACCATTCATCAGCCGAATATATCTATTTGAAAGCACCATACTGATGTAAACATGTTATTCTACACAGAATAAGAGAGAGAACATCCGAACAACGATCTTTCGCCTTGACGTGTTATGAAATCATCCTTTAACGTGTCCTTTGCTATCCATTCCTCTCTAATTATAGTACACGATAATTGGTACCACTCGAATGGCTCTGTAAACGCCGATTTTATCAAAGGTATCATGGATGAAACGACACGATTTTATGGGGAACCACCCCTTGTCGTTTTCTGTCACCGCAACTGTTTTTTTTTCTTTTTTTTTCTCTCGCTTTTTTCTCTTGTTTTTACTTCCCCCTTTTTTGAAGACACCGCTTTCTTTCGTAAAAATAAAAATCTTTTCCGTGATTTATTACGTGGGTTTAGCGGTACACCGTGGCTTAACGCGTGTTTTCGTGGAATAAGAGAAAATTAGATGATTTAAAAAAACCCAGAGTTAAAAAGAGAAAAAAAAAATCGTGAAAATTACAAAGTTAAATATAAATGAATGGTGAACTAAGAAATTGAAAAAGAAAAAATTTTGCCTAAATTTCTTTACACACAGGGTGGATCGATAAATATTACCACCTTTGTGGTGAATTTATCAAGGAAATGTGACTTTATCAAAGACGCTGATGGGATGAATACGTTACAATTTTCTGACGCTTTATGTTCTCTGAGATATCAAGTTCAACTTATGTTATTACAATCGAGGAGATTGGATGACAATATTTATTAGCTCGCCCATTTATATTTTTCGTGTTTTGTAACTGGTTTTAAAAATAGCTTTTTAGCGACTTTTGGATATAAATTAAGAACTTATTTTTATAACATCTTTGAAGAACAGAAATTTGAATGAAAAATAACCGTAAAGAAACCCTGTGTAAAATGTAGAAAATCATCTATGAAATTGAAGAAAATTATGTAAAAGAATTAATGCTATATAAAATAGATAAGTATGTATAGTATTTATATAATTTCCAAAATGTGCGTTGCACGAAAATGTTTTGTACAGCAAAGTTACGTTGTCTGAAGGGGTACATTATGTGGTGTATTAATTTTTTTTATAGCTGTTATAGGTATCGACTTTGCTTTTTTAAATGGAATACTATATTTTTCATACCAAAATATTAAAGAACATTGAATGCTGACTAAAAATGGTCTTGGTTAGCCCTAAATCTAACAACCAACCAGTAATTACACTTTATTTCCAGAAAATTTTCTTCGCTTAATATCAAGTTAGAGATTCAACTTAACCCTCTATGGGACCGTGTGACTTAAAAGTAACAAACTGATGTATCTATATTTGAAAAAATTAATTTTCTTTAGTTATCACTGCACTACTACATTTGATTGCTGTATTACTGTAGCGACACCATGATCCATTTACAGTAATTATTAGTTAACACGTTGACTGCCACAGTGGTCATATGTGACCGGAGATTGTTTCTCCTGTAGCGCCATGGTGGTCATCGGTGACCAGAGTGGTTCAAATGTGTATACTTGTAAAAATTAAGCGAAGATTGATAGTTAATGAATTTTGAACATCATCATCGCTATTAGAGAATACTTTGAAATAAAGCGTGCACTGTTCAACGATTAAAAATTTTTATTAGACCATCAAAAATGAAATTAATTTTCCTCGAATCTTCTATTTACCGGTGTGGCGTCCTGAGCCATGGCGTCCTCGGCGAAACATGTGATTTCGGCGTGACAGTCAAAGTGTTAAAATATTTTCAAATCAAAGTGAAAAACTGTGATCAATAGTAATTTTTTCTAAAATAAACAGACAAAATTCTATAGATGGTTAACACAGATTTCCGCAGGAAACTGAGATTTTAACGTGACAATGTTTGTTAACACGGGTGACCTAGTAGCTTATCGCAACTAAAATAAGTATTCGAAATGATATGAATATTGTGATACAGTCTAATACAGTGATACAATCTGTTAAGTAATTAATATATATATTAATAATTAATTATATATATTTTTTTTTATATATACAGCGAGAAGCCCGTTTTCAGAGGCGGTTCATTGATCACTGAAAAGTGCTCCCAAGCAGCTCGTGCACGTATTGGTTTATTAGAGCGTGATTGAAAACAGGGGCGGAATCTAGGAGGTCGAAGGACAATGAGCGAACCATTTTCACCCCCTTTTATATTTTCGACATGCTCAACAACCACTTTCATTAATGTATCACGCTCGGCAACTCGACGTAAAATTTTGCACAAATGAACCGTTTTTTTTTTTTCTTTTTTAACGATGTAAGTATATTTGAGGCGTTTGAAGTAGTAAGGGCGAACTCAACAGAAACGTGTTTAGAGAATAAACGAGTTTTAAATATTTTTAATGAGAGCGAACTCGACAAAAGGTGTTTGAACCTTTAATAATATATTAGTAATTATGTTTCTCGTTTCTTTTTCTTTTTTTTATTTTATTTGTGAAGAATTAACATAAGATAGTTGTAAAGTCTGCATATTATACGTTGAGTTTACTACTCCTGACGTTTTCATTGTTATCAAAAAGAAAAAGAACCCTCTGTTTCTTTAATAGCCTTGTTAAGTTTTATCGTAGAATCAAATTTCACGTGTTCATATCTTAAATGCATCATCCGAATTAATTAACATTTACATTTTTAAAATCGCTTCGAACGTGGATCCTTAAATGACTCGAAATGAGAATAAATAGACTTGTACTACTTTAAAAAGAAAAAAGAAAAAGGAGGCTCGTATTTTTAAAAAATATCTCAAACGTTCCATGTACTTTCTGATTATTATTTTTTGAAAATATTGTTATAATCTTGTTTTACCCCCTCTTTAAATGTCAAGGTCATTTTATGCAGACACGAGTCTCCACGGATAACGTTCCGTTTTTTTTCTTTCCTTTTTTTTGTTATCAAAACACTCAGACATTCGAAGGTTACATTTAATTTCTTCCTCCAAATGTTTGGTGCTATTAAAAAGTTTCTAATTTCTATTCGAAGGCCACCAAAAAAACCATTTTTGAAATTAGATATAGGATCTTTTTAATAGAATAAAATGTACTTTCGATTATAATTAAATAACATGTAGGGTGGATGTTGATAGCTCGAAGTTAAGATTACTTAAAATTATAATTTAATAATGTCGTTTATAGAGAAAAAGAAATATATTTTCTATGTGTATTAGAAATGATCGGTAAATATTGAACGATAAATATATTGCGTCAGTGCAAAGACCAATTGCAATATTTCACATGCATGAAATCAAATAAAAAAATTCGTTAAATATAGTTATAAAAACATTCAAGTTCTGTCTATTTTATGAAACAAATTCATAAACACATTTTTATTGCACCGCTAAGTAAGAAAATGAAAAAAATAATTGCATCAGTCCAAAGACCAATTGCAATATTGCACATGCATGAATTCGAATAAAAAAAAATTCGTTAAATATAGTTATAAAAACATTCAAGATCTATCTGTTTTATGGAATAAATTCATAAATACATTTTCAGTGCACTCGAAAGTAACAAAAAGAAAAAAATAATTGCGTCAATGTAAAGGTCAATTGCAATATTGCATATGCATGAATTCGAATAAAAAAATTCGTTAAATATAATTATAAAAACATTCAAGATCTATATGTTTTATGGACTAAATTCATAAATACATTTTCAGTGCACTGAAAAAAAGTAATAAAAAGAAAAAAATAATTGCGTCAATGTAAAGATCAATTGCAATATTACATATGCGTAAATTCAAATAAAGAAATTCGTTGAACATGGTAATAGAAACATTCAAGCTCTATCTATTTTATGGAATAAATTAAGCAACTAAATAGCCGCAAATCAATTTTTTTTAACAAATTAAGTAAAGTAATACGTTTAAAACGGACTAAT
>SMSQ01019174.1:0-21867 GCA_019453375.1 Ctenoplectra terminalis | reverse complement strand
CTTTTTTGAGATATTGATTCGAAATTTAGAAATTCAATATTTCAGAAGAACCACAACACGTGATAATTTTTACACTCGGTTTTACAGATATGGCGGCCATCCCCGATTTCGTATCCGGTGCAATGGAGAATTGGGGGTTGGTTACGTACAGAGAAGCGAGATTATTGTACGATAACAAAACGAGCTCTACCGCAAAGGGTTACGATGTTGTAACTATTGTCAGCCACGAGTTTGCACACATGTGGTTTGGGAACTTAGGTAAGCACAGTTACCGTTTGGAGCTCAAGAGTTTACCCCTGAAAGAAGTGATGGTCCGACTGATTGTAACAGAACTTTCTTTTATGCAAAATCACATTTTTATGAATACAATTAAAAAATAGAAAAATATAAGTTAAAATTATTCGAAGCAATTGTGAAGAAATTTAAGATAATTTTCACGATAATTTTCTTTACAGAAATCATTGAAAATAAATTAAACTGTTTATCTATTTCTTCACACAACGTGCATTCTGTGTATTTCTATATTTAAAAATTTTCCATAAATGCATAAAACATTTTCAACACATTTTATCATACATTCTCGCAGGGAAAAACTCCAGAGCTCTGCATAATATTCCAACAGCAAAAATAAAAAGGTTAAATTTGGTTTCTTTTTTTTCTTCAATTTCTTTTTCCTTCAGTTACTATGTCCTGGTGGAACGATTTATGGCTGAACGAAGGTTTTGCCTCTTTTATGCAATACAAGAGCGCGGATGAAGTACTTCCTGATTGGGGACTGGTTGGTTATTAATCTCGTAACTATTCAACCATACATTGTTCGATTCGAACAATCTCTGGTTTTATATTCTGATTTCTTTGCCAAAAAAATTTCTCCCTTGTTTTCTTCGAAGCATTTGAAAAGTGTCGGCTCGGTAAATAAAGTATTACTGGGAAATATTCTTTTTCTCTGCAGATGGACACGTTTTTAACCGAACAAATGCATTCTGTCTTCGTAACCGACGCGAAACTTAGCTCCCATCCAATCGTCCAAACTGTCAGCAACCCTGACGAAATAACTGCGATATTCGACGAGATTTCTTACAAAAAGGTAACTTACTGTTTCATTATTTTGTACATATAAAATGGACCTTGAAGAGAATCGGATAAAAATAAGAATTCGGTTGAAAGAAAGATGTTTGAGTTAGAAACATTTTTTATTATCAGCGATGAAATTAAATGGGTATTAATTACGAATTTGTAATAAAATTTTAACTTTGTAAATTTCGAATATTATTATTTGTAAAATAATTTGACTATATTATTCTTCCTTTGGAATGAATCTGAAAACCGTGGTCGAGTTTATCCGGTTCTCTAATTTTTCTACTTGATATTTTATTATCTTTCTTCCTGTGTTCTAAATTTTGTATGATTTTGATTTATTTTGAAGGGATCATCGGTAATTCGAATGATGGAGAGTTTCATTGGACCGGAGATCTTTTACGGTGCCATTTCCGCCTACTTGAACAAGTTCATGTACCATAACGCTCAAACGTCCGATCTCTTGAAGATAATGCAAGAAGCTTTGCCGAATGACTTAAATGTGACAGCCATTATGGACACGTGGACCAGGCAAAAGGGATTCCCGGTGGTGAACGTGAAAAAGACCGGCGATAATAAATACGTGCTGACGCAGAAACGGTTCCTAGCCGATCCTGAGGCCGCGTTCGATCCTTCGGAATCCGAATACGGGTGAGATAATTAAATTAACCCCTTGACGTACGATTTAATTTAAGTTATTTTTCATCTGGATTCGATTTAATTTAAGTTGTTTTTCATTTGGATCCGATTTAATTTGAATTATTTTTTATCTGGATCTGATTTAATTTGAATTATTTTTTATCTGGATCCTATTTAATTTAAGTTATTTTTTATCTGGATCCTATTTAATTTAAATCATTTTTCATCTGAGTCAGATTTAATTTAAATCATTTTTTATCTGAGTCAGATTTAATTTAAATTATGTTTCATCTGGTTTCCGATTTAATTTAAATTATTTTTCATCTGGATACGATTTAATTTAAATCATTTTTTATTTGGATCCGATTTAATTTCTTTTCACATATTGGTATAAGAAATATTTGAAAATAAGACAAGTTTTCTTATTGAAAAATAAAGGAATTTATGAAATTGAACTATAACACAAAATAATTCGATCGTCACAACGAATGGAATTCGTCATTATTAGTTTCGTCCTGAAATTACCCTGACGAGTTGCACTCGTCATTTCAGGTCAAGGGGTTAATCCTTTGCGCTTCGATTTATTCATTTATTAATTTTGATATCATTAATTTAAAATTCTGGTTATATAGGATTAAAATAAGATTCCTCAGATGTTTTATGGAATTAAAATCGCGATTTGATTCGAAGGTACAAATGGACCATTCCTGTTACTTATATCACGAACAAAATGTCCGAGCCTACTCTAGTGTGGTTCGACAAGGATGCCAAGGAGTGTAAGTGTCCTTTTTTATTTTTTTTTCACATTTTAGTAAGTAGAATATCTAATATTTTTTTTATTATCGAATTAATCAAGTTCCTCTCGTGTAATCCTTAGGAGAACTGCTCATTTGAGTTCTTTTAAATTATATTTATCAGTGTACACAGAATTGGGAGCGCTTTATGACGATAATTATTCAAATCTCGCAGCGATGGTTGATAATTTGCTACGATAATTATTTAAATTTTGCAATGGTAGTTGGTAATTTGCTACGATAATTATTTAAATTTCGCAGTGGTGGTTGGTAATTTACTACTATAATTATTTTAATTTTGCAGTGGCGATTGAACTCAAGGAACCGGTCGACTGGATCAAGTTCAACGCTGACGAAGTTGGATACTATCGTGTTAATTACGAACCAACCGATTGGAACACTCTCTGCAACCTTCTTCGATGCCAACACACGGTAAAATTATTTACCTATTATTTATTACCAATTATTTATCTATTCGTCAATCATCCTCCATTTAATCCTTGTACATTAACACTAGAACCACCAGAGCCGTCAAAATGTAATAAATTACCAATCAGTAATTTCTCACAGAAATTTTATGAATTCTCTGCAATGCTTCTTCAAGTACTTTCCCTAATTTTTTGTTAAAACTATATTTCTAATACATACTTCTTCGATATATCTTACTTTTTTAAATTGATTTTGAAATTTTATAAATTCACTACGCTGTTTCTTAAACAATTTCCCACGATTTTTTCTTAGAAATATTAATGTTTCTTTGTTAGAGATACAGGATCGAAAAGAACACCTTTATAATAAATAAATTACACTAAGATAAGACCAACTGAAACAGAAAAAAACTATTAATCCCGTCATTAATCTCTAAACTCTCCCTCGTAACCTTTCACTTTAATTTCTTCGCTATAATCCGTTCAACGAGACGAGTCACTAAATAAAAACAAACAACTGCCTCGCTTTTCACGTGATCGGCTCTGCGACTACGGTCATTGGCTGTCACATGTTACAACCCAGGGTCTCGCAGGCAAGGTTCGGTTCACGTGCTCGTGTTTATACTTTGTGACTCGTCTCGTTGAATGGAGTATAGCAACAAGTATACTTTTAATCGTCCGTAATTCTAGTGTCAATTAAACGATCACATTCTTTGATTTTAATTTTATCGAACTCGCAGACGCTGTCAGTGGCGAACAGAGTGCATCTTCTGGACGATTCGTTCAGTTTGGCAAGCGCTGGGGAACTCGATTATGGACTGGCGATGAATATGACCGCGTATCTTCCCCGAGAGCAACACGCGGTTCCATGGAGCGTGGTTTCCTCCAAATTAACAAACATCGATACTTTGTTATCATCGACCAGTTTCTCATCGAAATTTAAGGTAAAAGAACAGCTGATTTCTCGAATCTGATTAATATATATTTTTTTTTGGTTTGAATAATTAAAATTAATTTAATTTTATGTATATATATATTTTTTTTTTTTGTTTGAATAATTAAAATTAATTTAATTTTATGTATATATAATATATATATATATTTTTTTTTGGTTTGAGTAATTAAAATTAATTTAATTTTTCAACTTGTTCTTCAGAAATACGTGAGAGATTTGGTACATAATTTATATCACGTGGTAGGATGGAACGTGAGCGACACTGACGATCGTATTTTCCTGTAAGTAAAAACTCTTCGTTTCCAAACAATTAATTACTATTTTTTTTTTTTTTTTTTTTTTTTTTGTATATTGCTTCGAATTTAATTTTTATTTCTGCGCAGGAAACTTCGAACGATCGTCTTGCGATTGACTTGTTTCGTGGAGCACGAGGAGTGTCTGGAAGAAGCGGGAAAATTGTTTAAAAATTGGATTGAGGATCCTGAGGATGTTAGGCCGCATCCTGATATTCGCGATCTTGTTTATTATTACGGTAAATTTTTGGTTTCATATTTTTGTGTTTAACTTGAGTGAAAAATACGAGACGAGTCGTTATTCGTGTTCTGGACGTAATAATTAAATTTCTTTGAGATTGCATTTTAATTCATCGTTATATTTTGGGAAGATTATAAAATTGAGTAAGTTTTTTTTCTTTTTCTAATTTATCGTTTGGTTTTATAGGAATGTATCATGCTGGCGATGAGGCAGCATGGGACGCCATGTTCAAAAAATTCATTGCTGAGACTGACTCGGCAGAAAAATTGAAACTGATGTCTGGACTTGCTGGGATACGCTCCAATTGGATTTTGAACAAGTAAGTTGCTTAATTGTATTGAAAATAGTTGAAGGGTTACCGAACTACCATTTACATACTTTAAAAGCATTTTTTAGTGGATTAAAACTCTTCTTTCTTTTACATTTTATAATGAATCAAGGAATTGTTACTATCTTTTTGAAGATTCCTTGAAATAATCACTAAACAGTTGAATAGAAATTTTCAACAGAACTCTTAAAGTTATTCTTGAGAATTTCGAAGAAATTTTAGACAAGTCTTTAAAAATTAAAAAATATAACAATTTGAAACAAATTTTCAACAAACCTAAGTTAAAATTCTCATAAATAATTTTAGAGAAATTTTTAACAAACCCAAGTTAAAATTATCCCAAACAATTTCAAAGGAATTTTCAAGAAACCTAAGTTAAAATTATCATAAATAATTTCAAAGAAATTTTCAACAAGCCTAAATTAAAATTATTCTAAACAATTTCAAAGAAATTTCCAACAAGCCTAAATTAAAATTATCCTAAACAATTTCACAGAAATTTTCAACGAGCCTAAATTAAAATTTCCCAGAAATTTTCAACAAACCCAAATTAAAACTATCCCAAACAATTTCAAAGGAATTTTCAAGAAACCTAAGTTAAAATTATCATAAATAATTTCAAAGAAATTTTCAACAAGCCTGAATTAAAATTATTCTAAACAATTTCAAAGAAATTTCCAACAAGCCTAAATTAAAATTATCCTAAACAATTTCACAGAAATTTTCAACGAGCCTAAATTAAAATTTCCCAGAAATTTTCAACAAACCCAAATTAAAACTATCCCAAACAATTTCACAGAAAACCTCCAGTTTCTTTATCAAAACTTTTCAAAACCCATCGAAAAATAAATTAACAGCAAAATACAGTCTCATATGAACTCCAACATTTCAATTTCCTTTTCTCTACAGATTCATCGCGACAGCTACAGACGAGAACTATGTCCGCGCCCAGGACTTCTTCAGTTGCTTAACCGCCATTTCTATGAACCCCATAGGAACTCCAATAGTTTGGGACTGGGTACGCTCGAACTGGGAGTTCCTCGTCAACAGATACACCCTAAACGACCGATACCTAGGTTCATTGATCCCACTCATCACGAGTACCTTCGCCACGGAGACAAAATTGAACGAAATGAAAGCGTTCTTCGCCAAATACCCCGATGCTGGCGCCGGCGCCATGAATCGCGCGAAAGCGCTCGAAACGGTGTCGAACAACATAAAATGGTTGGCCAAGAACAGCGGAAAGCTGGAAAATTGGTTGGATTCTCACGTGTAAGATAATTGTACGGAATTGATTAAACGTAACGCCAAAGAACTGTCTTAATCGAGGAGACAAGCGAGAAAAGATATTTCGACGATTCAGAGAAGAGTAAAATCGTGTCTATTTTTTTTATTCGTCGTGAGAAATCGGAGGAGAGAAAAAAGGTGGTTGTCTTTCGAAGAAGCTTTTTAAGGGTTGCAATTTTCTGCGATCGAATTTTATTTCCTTCAGTGGCGAAATTTTTGTTTCGATAAGAAGGAAGAAGTGAGTTTAATAATTTCTTTTAACGACAGTGGCGTATAAAAAGAAAAAAAAAAATTAAGGAAGGATCGTAGGAGTTTTATTTAGACCTAATACTTTTTTATTTAGATCTATTTTTACTTATGTCCACTCTGGGTATTTTTTTTTTCCTTTTTCTTTCAAATTTTTTATAAATGTATAAAAATCCGTAATTTATTTGTCACTGTATTATTAAATTTGATTGTTATACCACTGTAATAATGTAAGACAGTTCATTTATAGATTATTAATTTCAAAATTTTGAAATTAACGTAAGGAACTGTTATTAATCGCAATTTTTTTTTCCGGTAAGCGAACTAATTTCTGATTATAGATGGTTAACGCTAGAACTGCTGGTTAATCGAAACGACCAATTCGTATTTTCTTATACAAGTTTCTCTGCATTATTTTTCCAAATTTCCTGCGATTTTCTGTGATTTTTTGTTAAAAGTATCTCTCCCCCTGCATTAAATATTTTTTGTATACATCTCTCGCTTCAATTTCTTCCATACAAAGAAACATACATTAAACGCCAGTGGTTCCAGTGTTAAGCTACACCGAATCGTGCATTTAACTCGTGGAACGCGAGGACTAACTTTTTTACCTCATCTGTTTTATATAAAATGAAAAAAAAAAATACATCTTTATACAAATGTGTATGTGTACCAAGTGTCTCAGTTAAAGAAGGCCGCTTAAATATCTCCTTTGTTTTCAGTTACACCAAGTTTAACCAAACGTTCAAAGAATCGGTCAATTTTGAAGCAGAAATAACGTGGAAAAATATTTTTTTCCTTTCGAGTTTCTCTCAAAATTATTGCTATTTTTTTCTTCTTTTTTTTTACCAGAGAAGCATATATATTTTTGTATCGCGACATTTAGGTAGCCTTCGTTAACTGGTAACACACCCCGTATAATACAACGATTTTTGTACTTCATATAAGAAGCTCTACTGTTTCTTTATTATTTTTTTTCTGGATAAATAAAACGTGCTGAAGCAAACGAACAAAATCGACGTTTACACTCCTTTCCACGGATCAAAGGGTAATCAACGAGATGAATTGAGACGCTATAATTGTTCTTCCCTTGCGGATCGGACAATTGGATCGTCTCGCGTCGATTGGACGATCAAGAGGTCATTTCTGGTAACGAAGACCAGCTGAACCTTAATTCGTTCCGGTTGTCGTGTTTCCGTGTCTTTGTGGGTTTATAGGTCGTGCTTTACCTTCGACTGTCCACGAAGGTTAACAGAACGACAAGGAGACGGTCTATATTCGTCAATGCCGCCGGTCTAGACTAAAAAGGGGCAAATGTTAAGATTGTATCAAACAGGGAGCCACCGTGTTTATTGGATTGAACGAGATGAAAATGTTTAGCTTCTTTGGAACGGAGTAAAAGATCCCGTTGAAATTGGACGTCATGTTTTTTTTTATTTATTTTGACGCTATAATTAATTTCTCATAGGAATTGTATTTCTTTATTTATTTTGACGCTAAAATTAATTTCTCACAGGAATTGTATTTCTTTATTTATTTTGACGCTAAAATTAATTTCTCATAGGAATTGTATTTTTTTATTTAGTTTAAGGCTAAAATTAATTTCTCACAGGAATTGTATTTCTTTATTTATTTTAAGGCTAAAATTAATTTTTCATTGAAATTCTGTTTTTTTATTTCTCATAGAAATTCTATTTTTCTATTCCTCACAGAAATTGTATTTCTTTTTATTTTTTAACTCTCATACAAATTCTATTTTTCTATTCCTCACAGAAATTGTATTTTTTTTTTTATTTTTCATAAAAATTCTATTTTTTTATTCCTCATAAAAATTCTACTTTTCAATTTCTCACAGAAATTCTATTTTTTTCTATTTCTCACAGAAATTTTATTTTTCTATTTCTCATGGAAATTCTATTTTTCTATTTCTCATAGAAATGAACACTACTTTATTTTTCATTTTTCATTTCTTTCAAATATCTATTACTACGATTTTCTTGTTACAAAAAAGGAATTCTTTGATCGTCTGCAATTTTTGTATTAAGTTGCAACAACCATGAAAATTGGGTTATTATCGATTGCGCCGAACCCCCAGGGTTCTCATAATCTTCCAATTGATCCGTCATTGACAAAACGAGCCGCGTAAATTGAATCGTTGTACAAACGGAGACCGAAATTAAGTTTCCGGAAATATCGAGGCTCAATTATGCGACCTAAACTCAAGTGACCACTTTTGAAGAGGACAAACAAAAATGAAAGAGCTCAAAGATCAAATCCCACAATATGGAAATATATTACATAAATAATTAAATCTATCTATTGTATAAAAAATTATTCTGTGTCATAATTATAACATATTAAATATATTAATATATAATAAATATACACATCGATAATATCAAAATTAAATTCCAGTTTTCTAAATAAACTATTTTTAAAACAACAAATCGTACCATTTTCTTTGAAGAGATTTAAATAGTTAACTTTTTATTATAGATTCATAATTAATACCCATTTAATTCGAACATTACTAATAAAATATTTTTTCTAAACCTAAAAATCTTTCTTTCAACTGAATTCTTATTTTTATCCGATTCGCCACGGTCCACCCTTTCATTTTTAATATAATTACAATACGCAAAATTATACGGTACTTGTTTCAATAATTAAATATATCTACTGTTACAAAAAATTATTATTCTTAATTTAATGTTAAAAAATGTTTTCTTTCTTTTTTAGAATCCAATTTCTATTTGCTCCTATTTTATATTTCAATTTTAATGTTATACATATTTTATATTCTAATATCATGCATAACATTAACAAATACACGATAATTAAATAACATTTGGCTTTCGCTATATTAAGCGAGAAACACTGTCGCTGAAAAGTGATCCAAAAAATGAACAAGAGCGTGGATCGTTATTTACAAGGTTCGAATGTTTTGATTCTACTAAAACTTGTTCACGAAACGAGGCTGATAAAATTCTACCTGTTCCACGATCCAAGGTCTGATATCCAAAATGAGGTCGATGTCAATCTATTGCCTAATCTACCGGAGACTAGTTCACGAATATTTGAAAATATTCGGTGTTAATGTCGTTGGAAGATGCTTGATTAATCGTGTGATTAGATGTCTCTGCCAGAGGACTGACTTTTTGCAAAAACAGTGTCAAGGTGCTTAAAACCAATTGGCAAAGCAAACAGTATTTTCTTTTTATACTTTGACGTGTTTAAACAGAAAAAAAAGAAAAGAAATTGAAGCGACAGACAAATGAATTATTGTCTCATAATTCATTAAAATGATAAACGATGCAAGTTTCAAAAGTGACAATTTTTTTAGGTGTCTTGAAATAATTATGATAACAAGATTATTCAATATTTCATGTTTTTGCTGGAAGCAGCGTATTTTGTTGTATCTGAACATCCATAATTTTTAGAATTATGCCATTTCAAGATTAATCGATTCAATTAAGTAAAAAGAAAGGAATATCGGGAATCATCTTTAGGATGGTTATGTTACTAAGTAAATGATTTGTAAAATTGTCAATTTTATTATTAATATTTGTTTTTTTTTTTGTGTGTTTTCAAAGATCTATCTTTTTCTTTATGAGAGAATTCCAAATTTCAAACTCATTTTCTCTCAAACCACTAAACCAAGATTAACCAAATTTTAACTCAGTACTCTATTAACAATTCTAAATTAATTTAACACACCTGTTTTTAAATAAACCTTTAAAAAGAAAAAGTTACCCGAAGGTTGAAAATTTATTCGACGCCTAATAATTATTTTCTCCTAATGTAAAATATTCCCAAATTAATAATAAAAATATTCCCAAATAAACCCAAATTTCAGTATATTCAGCAACTTTTTAAGTACCACTATAAAAAGTTTCACTCAATCAGTTCTTTTCTATCTTCAGAAAATGGGTAAAAATTGATTAAAGAAACAATTTCGCTTAAACGCAATTTTTTCCGAACAACCGAAACATATCGAGCTGAAAAATATCTAAAATTAAAAAGAATAAATTCCAATTAACCGTTCAGAATCGACGATAAAAGAAACCGAGTTTAAATTTGTTTTTCAATCGAGTGTTTCCTTAATTCAATTCCAAAATCTTTGGTATTCACCCGTCAGATATCACTCACGTTTAAACCAATCGTTACATGCAAGAAGAGAACCGTGCTCAGCCCTGTTCTCACCCTCGGAAAATAAGAAGCGCCACCCTCATTCGTCTGAAAGCTGTACTCCCTTACCGAAAAATAATTTATAGGTCCGTTCGTCCGGTTTCCTGGTAATCTCGCTAATTTTTCCATCTGCCAGCCTCTATCGTATAACTTCATCGTTATCGTTCCTCCTTTTTTTCTTTTTTTTTTATCCAAAGGAGATATTCTTGCGTGGGTGGCGTCACCAGGCGCCTTTCCGAATCCATCACTTATCTTTATCCTCTCTTATCATCTTCAGCTCGTACTTGTTCCTAACGAAACTTCCGTATGGGAGATATCTACGGTTCTTATTCGATTTGGAGAAAAAAGCCTTTGGTTATTGTTTCTCGTGGTTCTTGGGGTTCTTCGAGACGGAACCACGCGATCGGTTGATAGCATGTTTGAAGAACGTTAGTAAGTGTATACCATAGTAAGGATGTAATAATCGAAGGCTTTAGGGGATGAAAGTGTTTACCTATCGAGAATATTATTTCAAGACTTCGCTAAAATTTTCAGTGAAGGGTAAGGAAGCACCTGATTGATTCTCGTTTAAACGTTACAAACTGAAGTATCTATATTTTAAAAAGTTAATTTTATTTAGTTATCACTGTACTGTTAAATTTGATTACTGTATTACCGTAGCGATACTATGATCCCTTCATAGAAATTACTAGTTTAGAAATTTTCAAATAAAAGTGGAAAACTGTAATCAATCGTAATTTTTTCTCTGACAAGCAGACAAAATTCGGGCTATAGAGGATTAATAAGAAACGATTAATAAGGATTAGTAAGAAACGTGTACGCGATAGCAAAAATGTAATAATAGAAGGCTTTAGGGGATGAAGGTGTTTACCTATCGAGAATATTTTTTCAAGACTCCGCCAAAAATTGCAATGAAGGGCAAGGAAGCACCCGATTGATTCTCGTTTAAATCGTTAATTTGCATCGAGACTCCCATTGATAAAACGATAATAAGAAACGTATATGCGATAGTAAAAATGTAATTATAGAAGGTTTTAGGGAATGAAGGTGTTTACCTATCGAGAATATTTTTTCAAGACTTAGTCAAAATTTTTAATGAAGTATAAGGAAGCATCTAATTGGTTCTCTGACGAATTTCGAAATTTGCATCAAACTCGTTCGATCGGAAACTACTTCCGCTCCATTGGGACGCCTCCGATGCGAACAGAAGTTTGAAAAATCCAGCAAGCCGCTCCTCGGAGCGCCTCCCTTTTCCATCGTGCAACTTCCAACACCTTTCCAGACCGAGTGTCGACCTTTCTAAAGTTTCCTCCCGAACCATTTTCTCGCCCAATCGCTTCTACTGTTCGTACTTTCTGTCGCTAACATTTTCCTCGACTCAAGACATTTGAACGCGAAGAAACAGGTGCGAAATAGTAAGTTTTTCTTTTTTATAGGAATTAAAAGATCGATCGAAATTTAACAACAGAACTATCGAAACGAACGATCCCCAGTTTCTCGTATAAACTATATAAATTTACAGTGGTGAGAAATTTAAAAAATTTTAGAAATTTACCATGGCAACTCAGAGGCAATTTTCCGTGATTTTCTATTAAAAATGTAGACAAAGCTTTATTTCCCTTGCATTGGGTATTTTCTTATATACCTTTCATTATGATTTTTTCGGTAGAAATATAGTTATATATAAAGTATAGTTAGAGTATCCTTTAACCTTTTCACTACGGTGCTCCAAAGACCAAAAGTGTTATTGGTACACAGATTAATACAGTTTTTGTTAACATAAATATGGATACTAAAATGTAGGTATATTGTATTAGGTTGTCCCAGAAGTTTCTTTCATTTCACTAACAAATAATGGACGCATTTTATGTTTGGCACTGTATTATTATTTTATATAGAATTCATTTTGCACTATTTTTTTTCCTCCATCTTGTGTTTAACAAATAAGGCTGAATGTTTATCTAAAGATTACTGAACAAAGTTACCGCGTGAAGATAACGAAAGAAATTTTCGGGACAACCTAATAAGTAAAAATAAAAATAAAAAAAAGTAAAAATAAAAATAAAATAATTCAACGCTACAAAAAATCTCCATGCACGATTTTAACAAATTACTTCATTTCTGAAGGCGTATATATACGTCTTTCGCAGCGAAAGAGTTAACGTCGACTTTTCACACTTAGGAAACGACTCGGAGTTCAGGGGTGGTCTGGCGAGACGTTAAGCCTCGAGGCCGTTGCTCGAAGTATTTTATTTTTACGGTATCGTTTCAGCTATTTTCGATCGTTTTGCTGGAACTAAGGTCGCGAATCGCTGTTCGGCTAGATGGATTTTTAGACACAGAATCCAGGAACCTGTTATTTTTTTCCCTCAAATTATTTTGCTGACAACTTAATCGGCAAATGTAAAAAATGGCAACGCTGGGAATTCTTTGAATGGTTCGTTAAAGGAACAACATCGCGGTAAATTATTGCACGAAAACAGGTTTCGATCCAATGTTTTTCAACGGAATTTAATCCTGGTTGAAAAATTATAGGTTTCTAGACGTTCTGATGTTTTTACTGCTTGGGATCTGATTTTTCTCTTTTCGTTTTTATTACCATTATCTTTTATGGATGAAGTAAACAAAAGTATTTAACCCTTTGCACTCCGCTGGCGCCGCTATGGCGACACGTGTAATTTCCTTCAGAGGTCAAGCTTTGAATTTTGTATTTTCGTTCATTCAAATTTTTCCTTCGTCATTAACCCTTCCGCTACGAAGAGAGTATATATGCGCCTTTAAAAATTAAGCAATCATCTGATAAAAGCGTGCATAGACGTTTTCTGTACCATACAATTATTTATATTTATATATAAATATAAATACAATTATTATTATTTATATATGATCTGCCATCGTTCATTAAATAAAATACGTAAAATTTTGCTACATATATTTTTGTTGTGTCAACAAAAACTGTATCGATTAGTGTACCAAGAGCTCTTTCAATTCTGAGAGCACCGTAGTGAAAGGGTTAATCGGCCGAATAAAAAATCGTAACAATTTATCATTTTTCTTTCTCTTGCCAAAACAACGCTCTAAGTTTTTACATTATTCCTGAAAATTCCTTGAAACTTAAAAAAGTTTAGCAGTGCAAAGAGTTAGTACCAATTATACACAAAAGATAGAATCCTAAATTAACGAAACAAAAATAAAAATAATTTAAGAATCACCTAAACATAATTCTCCCTTCTCTGAAAATTCCAGAAATTAAAAAAAGAAAAAAAAAAATAGGATGCAAGATTAAAGAAAATAATAAAAAATAATCATTTAAGAGCCATCAAAATTTTATCTTTTCGGGATCAAGAACTGAGATAAAGGATAACTTAAAAATCATCTGGTCTTCGTTCCATCGTACCATTCGAGAAACTTTTTCTCAAAAATCGCGGTACAATGCGACCGGGTCCGAAAAATGTCGACTGAAATAAGTTTCGCGCGGTCCGTCGCGACGAAACTTGCTAATTCCAGTTTCCAAGGTGAACTGGGAATAAATTCCATCAGAATCAAAGCGTTTCGCCGTTTAATTACGCTTTCGGAGATCGCCAACAGATTTATCCACCGCGAAACGGAATCGATTCCGCGGCTTTTCGCGCGATCGAAAAGCTCGATGCATTACTGTAATTGGCAGGCTGCCCGTGTTTAAAATCAGAACGCAGCGCCTATTGTTGCAGCAACAACTGTATATCGAGGTGTGAATTATCGTCTCCTGGCCGAGGAGCAGCGGGAGCATCTGTCCACGCGAAAATTTTTAAACTCGAAATATTCTTGGATACCGTAAACCGGGATTTGCTATTCGCCAGTTTTTTGTAAACTGATAAAAATTTTGTTTTTCATATTTTACAGTGGTGACGTGTCCGTGGGTATACTTGGAATTATTTTAACGCTAGAACTGATTCGTATTTTTTTATATAAATTCTGGAGATTTGTAATGGTGGTCTTTAAGGAATTTTTTAATTAAATAAAGATTATCTTTGCATTCTATATTTCGTTTAAATACATACTGTTCCGAATTTTTTAGAAGAAACAGTTGTACCTTAATCGTCGGTAGTTCTAGGAAAATGAATAATTTCTTTGTTAGTGTGATAGATACTTTGTGGCTTGTGGATAATAAATTGTTAGAATATTAATGTAAAACTGGAATAATTCGTTTGGTGTTCCTCAGTCTTAACACTTGTGTGGATAATCTAAATGTTCGCGATTTTTGGACAATTTTTATTCCGAAAGCGCAAATTAAAGGTTAATTTTCCAAATAATAGAGATCGGAAGATGTTTTGCGACACGTTCACGGTAACATAACGTAACGGACATCTCTTTTATCCATAAATTACAAATATTATTTCATTGCTTTAAATTTAAAATATAAGATAGAAAATAATAATCTAAATATGTATACCAATTTTGATCTACTTTTTTCCATTCTCAAATATTTTTTAAAAAATTCAAGTTATCAGTGACCTATTAATATATCTAATAAATCAAGATAAAATATTTCACTAAAATATTTACATCACAATCTCTCACAAATGATGCACAAAATAAATCGTTACATACTCAAACAATTCTCTTTCAAATTTTTATTCCCAAAAACGTACCGACACGATTTACCAGAAAAAACCAGTAACAGTATATCGTTTACCCCAACAATAGATGCGAATCAACTTTTCTCAACAATAGCCACCGATGACCCAAACATCGACTAACCAAATCAGAAGGAAATTTAATTACCCTCTTTTTTTTAGAGCCGAACAGCGCACCATGAAAATTAAAAATCCTCTATGGGACCGTGTGACTTAAAAGTTAGAAACTGATGTATCTATATTTGAAAAAATTAATTTTCCTTAGTTATCACTGCGCTATTAAATTTGATTACTGTATTACCGTAGCGACACCACGATCCATCTACAGTAATTATAATTATTAATATAATAAGATAATATAATAATTATTAATTAAAACATTTTCAAATCAAAGTGAAAAACTGCGATCAATCGTAACTTTTTCTCCAATAAGCAGACAAAATTCGGACTATAGAGGGTTAATTTCCAATTAAAAAAAAAGATAAAAATAAAAATAAAACCACTACAATTTGTAAAACAACTAGAATAGAATAAGTAAACAAAAGCGCGTTATTACAATGCGAACAAAGATGTAGAAATTCTCTCTCCCCATCGGTATTACCGATCACGTAGCCGAACAAGCAACTGTTTATCGAGGTGCGACAAAACAATTAACCGCCCCGTTTCTTCAAGAGAGTTGATCATTGAAAATCCAACCGCTTGATCCGATATCCGTCCGACAATGTTTTCACGCTGCATCGATATTTTCGACGCGTAATTAATTATTCAACAACTCGTGATCAGTCCGTCGGACAGGGGCAAATACGAATTCGCGCCGATGTTTAATCAATTTCGCGTGAATCAGCTTCGTGGCCGGTTAATTAAAATTCGTTTCTTGCTTCTGCACGTTGCGCACGCTTCTCTCTCTCTCTCTCTCTATCTCTTTTGGTTCCATTAACGCGGTCAGCGACACGTGGATACGTGATTTACACCATGAATATTCAACGTCAAGCGATGCTTTTCGTTCTGTCGAGCAACGTTTTGCGATGGTGAGCGTTTTACATCGAAAAATCTATTGATACTATGAAATTGGAAATTGGGAAAGGGACGACTGATCGAAAGGGTGAAATGGTTCGCGTTTGGTGGTTGAATTACGCTTCGTGGGTTTTTGAAATGGCGGTGAAAATTTAGTACGGTGGTGAGGGAAATGTGTGTTAGGTGTTTGGGTTTGTTTTAATTCTTAGCGATCCTTTGGCTCCGCTACGGAGACGTTCTGTTTTCAACACGATCAATTTCCAAAGATATCGCACCATGATTCAGAAAATTAAAAATTTATGTTTCGTGGAAAAGGGACGACTGATCGAAAGGGTGAAATAGTTCGCGTTTGGTGGTTTGAACTACGCTTCGTGGGTTTTTGAAATGGCGGTGAAAATTTAGTACGGTGGAGAGGGAAATGTGTGTTAGGTGTTTGGGTTTGTTTTAATTCTTAGCGATCCTTTGGCTCCGCTACGGAGACGTTCTGTTTTCAACACGATCAATTTCCAAAGATATCGCACCATGATTCAGAAAATTAAAAATTTATGTTTCGTGGAAAAGGGACGACTGATCGAAAGGGTGAAATAGTTCGCGTTTGGTGGTTTGAACTACGCTTCGTGGGTTTTTGAAATGGCGGTGAAAATTTAGTACGGTGGAGAGGGAAATGTGTGTTAGGTGTTTGGGTTTGTTTTAATTCTTAGCGATCCTTTGGCTCCGCTACGGAGACGTTCTGTTTTCAACACGATCAATTTCTGTTGGGATTCACGGAAGACCGGCACCATTTTAACATTGTAGTTTTTCCAATTGCAATAGTATTTTTACATTTCTCTTTTTTACTAAACAAAATCTATTTCCTAGGATGCGTGTACTTCTCCACCTGCGATTTTATTAAGAATAAAACAGTTTCCACGGTAAACACTGTTTTATCATTTTAATAAATATTCCAACAATTTCCAAAGATATCGCACCATGATTCAGAAAATTAAAAATTTATGTTTCGTGGAAAAGGGACGACAGATCGAAAGGGTGAAATGGTTCGCGTTTGGTGGTTTGAATTACGCTTTGTGGATTTGTGAGATCTCGGTGAAAATTTAGTACGGAGACATTCTGTTTTCAACACGATCAATTTCCAAAGATATCGCACCATGATTTAGAAAATTAAAAATTTATGTTTCGTTTACCAGAGGAAAAAGGATGTTTGTAAAATAGATAAAAACGAGTACTTTCACAGGCGATAGTAAATTTTTCCGTTCGAAATAAAACTTCTTTTCTTCAGTGATGAGGAATCGTATGGAGTGCAAAGGGTTAATTTCTTGGTTTATTTATGAATATTTTTATTTTGTGGGTAAAATGGGTAAAATGGCTGAGATCTTCCTGATTTTTTGGCATCTATGTTCTTGTTTCTTTAACCCTTTCAAAGGACTATTGCGAAAACTTAAAGTGTTCTTTTGGAAAGAAAAAGAGAATTATAAATGTTTACGATTTCTCATTTATTTGGTTAATTTACTTTCATTTTTAGATAAAAGAAGCGTTCGAATTGATGAAAATATAGAGTTTAATTAGAAACATAATCTACGAAGAAAACTATTGTGTGTATCCTGAGTGCAAAGGGTTAATACAGAATTAAAGTAAGAAATTAGACGCAGTAAATAATAATTAGAGAATTTTTTCAGAGAAAAATGTTTCAAATAACCTTCGATTGATCCTAGGACCACCGCTAATAATATCTTATATTTCTGTCGATTAGAACGATGTACTCGTTATCATAATTCGAGATGAACGTGTCATAATTCGTGAATCGTTTGAAATTTCCCGAAAGTTTGAACGTGCACGCGTTTTCGCATCGATGCACTGAAACGTGGCGGTTTCATTTTGTCGCATCCTCTGCCAGATGTTGCCAAGTACCTGGCAAAACAGCAATTTGTATTCAGGAATTATAACGAATCGCGTTTAGCGGTGGATAGCAAGAATCTCAATTCATATGAAGTCCAAAACAGGTGACGTTCGCATTGAATTACGATGCACAGATATGACGCGGAAAAAAGTGTTTGAAAAACGAAAATAGCCCTTTGCACTCCGCTGACGTCGCCACGATGGCGCGTATAATTTTAAGTTTCAACTTAAATTTTATATTTTGGTCGATTCAATTTCTTTTTTTCTATTTTGAAACAAATTAAGTAAATAAAAATGATTAAGTAAATAAAAAAGAAACGTTGATACGTAAATAAGAAAAATTGTTAACACGTAAATGTTAAATTGTGTAACATGCTACAGACGAATAAAATATAAATATATACGAGAGGTATTTTGCAAGATTGTATTCCAATCAGTTTTCTATAGAAAAATGAGAAAGGGACATATTGAGGATATCGCGGAGGAGTTTTCAATTTGCCTTTAGAAAGTCAATTTCCATTCAATTATACAATGGTTCTTTAAAAGCGTGAAAAATTCGAATTATCTTTTACTGTAAATGTTTCAAGGCCCGAGAACGTAATCAATAAAAGAGTATCGTTCATTAATAGTTTATTTATTACAATTTTGATTAAACTTTTCCAGTTTAGAGTGGTTCAAAATGTTACAAAAAATGCTTTAACCCATTGCCGCAAATGACGGCTATAGCCGTCAAATTTTTGTCGATATGTAGGCAAAATGACGGCTATAGACGTCATGCAAATTTTAATTGTTAAAAGAATATGATGAGCAAATGACGGTTATAGCCGTCAAAAGTTTTTTTTATAAAAACTCTGGCCTAATGTGACAATTTTCACTTCCAAGTATACAAGTTACACTCAATTTCATCTGGTAGACATAAACAATTGAAAGAAAAAAGTGTGTTTCTGAGCGCCACTTCGAAATAAAAAGTGTGCGGCAATGGGTTAAAAAAAAAAAAAAAAAAAAAAAGAAAAATTAAATAACATATGACTCTAGCGGAACACTCGACAAGCATCGAAGAAACATTGAACGAGATACAAATCAAGGCCGGCAAAATCGAAGAGCTCCGACCTTTGACCAAGCATACGATACAATTTCTAGACTTTGCTCGATCGATCATTGTCGAGCAAGAATTAATTCAGAGAAGAAAAAAAAAAAAGATGTATCTTTCTTCTCTGCCTATTTTTTTCAATCTACACTCGTAAGCAAACTACGGATCAAAGGACCAATAATATCAATACTTCGAAAAGTAATTACCAAAGAGAAACTATAGAAGATTGATCGTCGAACATCGAAGCAAAAGTAGTGATGCTTCAACTTGGGAAACATAATTGAATCTTGGAGCTTCTTCGAGCAGAAAAAGGGCGGCAACACAGGTTGAAGATATGGAAACCTATTCGGACCAGCGAACAGGGGATGATGTACCAGAATGATCATATATTTCAATGAGATTGGATTCGTGTTACGCGAGCGAAGTTTCTAGCTTGCGGAAAATATTTGTTAGCCAAGGATGAATCTCGTTTTAAAGTATCTGTTAACCTGCTGACTGGATAAGACGAGTAAACTCGTCGCGAGAATTACTGATACATTATATTTTGAACGCAATAAGTCGTTTTATAGATTTTTTTGTTTCCGATCGCGTCGTTACATTTTTATACTAGAAACACTTTATATCACGTTTATATTTGTAAGAATTCGAATCGACGTAACTAAGATTAATTTCCTTTTATCAATTTTTGATTCTGTGTGTGAGAGAACTTCTGGCTGAAAAATTAATTTATATTTACTTTACTGAACTGTTAAAAATGAGATCTTTATAGATCCTTGTTCTACGAACTGAAAAATCATGAATTTTTTATTTTAATACTAGAACCTCACAGAATGGTCATTAACTCTTATTTTATTAATTTTCTACGTGTTTCCTATGCTTCCTGAATTTTAACAAAAATATGAAAAATCGTTCGATATTTAATTCTGAGTCCAAGAATACTAATAAAGGAGGTTTCTTGGATGAGTAATTGGTTTCGAATAAATAGCTATTGAAAGTTACAGCACTTTATCTCCTAATGACTGAAATGGGCGCCATTCGCTCGGAAAATTTGATATCAATAAGAAAAATAGCGTCGAAGTTCGCAATAAGTAGCTCCGAAAATATATATAAATGAAATTTCATTTGAAATTATTATTATTTTTTTTTTAATGAATATAGTTAAAATAACTGTAACAGAAATGAAACTTAAGCATTTTTTTTATCCATTTCATTCCCATAACTCGTGACTGTTATTTTAGAAACGAATTAGTTTCCTCGTCTATCATCGTTTGGATAATTTAAATTTTTCGGGAACAACGTTTCTTCGCGGAGATTAAACCAA
The DNA here is from genome assembly GCA_019453375.1 of Ctenoplectra terminalis. NCBI lineage: Eukaryota > Metazoa > Arthropoda > Insecta > Hymenoptera > Apidae > Ctenoplectra > Ctenoplectra terminalis. The sequence continues at coordinate 1,457 of SMSQ01019174.1, read as the reverse complement.
AAATTTTACGATTCGAACCTACGAACACGCAAACCAGTAAATCTTCGCCGACATGTTCGTCCTCGAGACGGTAACACGTGACCGTCCGCGAAACGAAATGGTGGAACGTAACAGGAGGCGCTTCGCGCTCTAATCCCTCGCGATTTCGTTTATCTTTTCAAATAGAATTCACCTGACGTTGAAGAATCGCTTGAAGACACGTTACAAATTTATTTCTTCGTTTCAACCTGCTCTCATGGGTATTTTCTACTCTTTTTCTTATTAGTGGAGAACGATGGAGAAGAACATGAGGTACGGGTACGTGAAAAATATGTGGTCTTAACGCCGAAAGCTCGTGATACGATCGAATAAGAATTTTTACGGATATGGTTATGCATAATTAAATAGCTTTCCTTAATCTCGATCAAAATGATCGAATTAATTGAATTACACCGTCGAGTCTTGATTTTGAATTAGTAGATGTTCATTATTTAATTATAAATTATTGTTTAATTATTTAATTATCAATTATTATTTAATTTTCAATTATTAATTAATTATTTAATTCTCAACTATTATTTAATTATTTAATTTTCAATGATTATTTAATTATTTAATTATTTAATTATCAACCCAATCATGTTTCACCTGGCTTAAATAATTTTCTAATTTTAAAACGAATGTAAAGAAATTGTTATTTAAAATACATAACTTTTCGTTTCAATTTTACATCAAGAATTCGCTTTTCTCAAAGTTAAAAAAACTATTTAAATAAATAAGAGCCCGATGTTATCAGATAAATCTCGAAAACCAGGATCAATAATAAAATACAATTTTCTGTTTCTGATTTTATAAATACCGGAACCTTGCGGAAAATGATTAAAAATTAATTTATCCCTGCTGCAAGATAGGTATTTAAATTTAAGCTCGGAATTTAAGAACGATTTACGGCATCCTCGAGTTCAACGAACAATCCAAGTTGGTCCGGTTCGAACAGTGATCCCACATTTTTTAATCCAGTCGCCCATTATGACGCTTCGAACGCAACAGGTGACGCGCATTGTCTGTCGTGGATTAAAATCCTGACCGGCGAAATTGAGTAGCGTGTCTTCGCTTGGCACAGCCTCCGGTAGCGAGAGATATCGATGCGGTCTGCTGTCTGGCAACAGAGTGCCTCGTACGCGAGAAAAGCGTTTGCGTTGGATCTTTCTCTAACGTTAGAAAGAAACTGGGCCATCGCGAACGTTTGTGTTCCGTGCAACAGGTTAGATGCAACTTTTTCTCTCGATAGCTTCCTTATTAGATCCTTTGACTTGTTTAGAGAACACTTTCGAAGCGTCGATGCGATTCATTGAATAATAAACATCGTTTAAAATTGAATTTTTTCTACCTCATAGTCGGAATACAATGATTTAATTAAAAGTTGGAATGGTTAATTAGGGATCATTTTATAGTTAAAATTTAGAAAGTTAATTTTC
>SMSQ01019173.1:7562-20009 GCA_019453375.1 Ctenoplectra terminalis | reverse complement strand
GGTTTGTTTTTCTTCATTCTACTTTTCAATTTGCACAAAACTTTAAAAGCAACTTATAATATACACAAGTATATCGTTCTGCGACAATTGTCAGTACAAGAATAATAATAAGCCGATTTAGTTGTTTTACTTAAATGAAAAGCAGAGACCTGTACTCGAACTATCCTGGACTTATCCTAAATATTTGACAACAATATCAAATTCATACATATTCCAATTATTAACCAAAATAAAATTAGTAACGTATCCATATTGTAAAACGAAAAAATAAAAAGCTTTAAATTAAAAATGCTAAAAACAATATTTAGTAATTATTTGTCACTACTTGATAATAAGCACATATGGTTACGACGAAATGGACCAAAATCGCTATCCTCGCTAGAAAGATACAATTAAATATTTAATCGTCGCTAACTTCTTTAACAAAATCTAAACGGGCGCTTAAAGAATCCCTTGTCGTTAATGACCTAGATGCCGATACGTTATTAAATCACTATTAAAAAAAAAAAATGATTTTAAATCGTATTAGAGGAAATAAACCTTGTAAAATAAGAGAGGCGATTTTTTTCTTGAACTGTGTTATTTCAAAATTGTGATAGAAAGACCGTGCATAAAAAGTTGGGTGTATTCTACGTATTTAAAAAACAAGAAAAACTACAGCTTTAATAAATTGAAACTTTAGTGCACAAGATACAACTGGAAAATATATTAATAAAAGCTAACAACATTTATTTTTGAGCGTATTTATTGATCCTCTACATATTCATTGCAAGTGACAGTGTTAGACTCACGACGCGATTTATCAAGCAGGGACGTCCCGTTGCTTAAAATTGTGTACATATACGCTGTAAATACAGTGTATACATGTTTGGATAAAATATCAAAATTATGGTGAACATTAAAAAAAAATTAAACATGATAAGATTATTTTGCATGCGAAAAACAGTGGAATTGGACGGAAGACAGTTTCGCATTACGCTAATAGCTCGCATCTCGCTATGACGTGCATATGCTTGTGCGTGTAGCAACCTCCTAAGTGTTATAACATGAATTTTTATTATTTTTTATACAAAATAAGAGAACTGTATAGGATTGTTGATAATAAAATAAAATATTACAAGCAAATATAAATAAATTAATAAATATATTTATATATAGAAAGAAATTTGGGGTGCTGCAGTTCCGTAGTGAATATGCACAGGCCCCCGCTGTTATCAAGACACCTTTCCATCATAAATGCAACAACGTCGGCTTCTCATTATTCACTCACTATTTGAAACAATCTAACACTTTTTCGACGATAGAGAGACAAGAAGATGGATCGGAAAGCTGAGTGAAAGTGGAAGCGAAGTAGAGGTGAAAAGTTAACGGCTGAAAGCTAGTAAATGTGTGATCATGGAAACCCGCGTCACCTTTTTTCATTATTGGAAAATCAACAGATCGAACCGTATTACGTTTAACATATCCTATGTTAAAAAGACAGTGATTATTCGATCCTCATATGTCTTTAATACGTCCACTTACAATGAAACAATTTTTACTACGCGTTCCTCGAAACCAATAACCACTGAAGTTTCATTTTTTTCTAGTGTTTCAAACAAACGATATTTCATGTGGTCAAACTTGACGGACCACCCCGTATATTATTTTAGTCTTTTAAGATCGTCTTGCAACAATGTTATTACCATGTATAATGTTCATTTTTCACAAGAAAACATTTAAATAATCATCACCCATGAGACTACGTAACATATTACTGTAACGTATTAATAACTGATATTAATCCTCTATGACGTCATGTGATTTAAGAGTTACATGCTCAGGTATTTATATTTTAAAAAATTTATCTCATTTAGTTATCTCTGTACTATTAAATTTTGTTACTGTATTACTGTAATGATACCACAATCAATCTATAGTAATTATTACTTTAAAAATTTTGCTATCAAAATTAGATAGTGTAATCAACGATAGTTCTTTTCTCTGATAAACAAATAAAATTCGGACGATAAAGGGTTAATACGAATAATAAAACTCGTACGATGAATAATATTGCAATAACTAGGATAGATTAAACAACCGGTTAAACGATCGTCATTTCATTCAATACGATAAAAAATGGTATACAAAAGTAACTGATTCTAAATTTTTTAGCCAGAGTATCGATTGAAAAACATCGCATTAAAAAATGTTTTTAACTGCGACCCTGTGCAGTGGCGAATGACATATCGACAAGTATAACGAGCATGGATTTAAGCACAACTTTTAGTCATCTACAATAAAGTCGACAAGCTGGGTATTTAAAGAAACATTTTAATTGCAGGAGGTAAGCCGCTTACGTGCCCCTCTCTCGTGCATTAATAAAAACGACCCTCCTGTTATGGGACGCGAACGAGCAGCGGGTATTGTATCTGCGCGAAAGTAATTCGACTTCTCGTTCGAAGAAAAACATCTCTCAACGAAAGTTTCTTAAACTCAGAGAGAACAACAATAGAAGAAATTCAATGGGATGTTTCGACAGAAAATCGTCCAAATTAAAAAAGCAAATTGCATTGAAATTCTCAATGTGATCAAAATTATTTGTTTCGGAAATGTCTGGAAATCTTTTTTTTTTTAATAATATTTTAAGCAAACTGATTGATTTACTTAAATTAATTGGAAAAGTTAGTTGGAAGAGTTTATTCTGTTGTTTTTATCTCGACGAAATTTAAGCTGAGAAAATTTTGTAATTAATTTTAGTTTTAATATGTTATGCAATATTGTATCTATAAAAATAATTTAGCATTTAGCATGTACCATTGTTTCAGCAATATAGATACTTATGCGAATAATATTTAATATATCTAGCCTTGCTACGTAATATAATTATTATGAGTATTAGATATTTTTAAAAGTTGCAATACAAATTGTGTTACTTGAATACCTATAAAAATTAATGTTTCAAGAAATTATAAGATTAAAAGAAAATTTAACCCTTTGCACTCAAAAGACACATTTTTGCGATATTTGTCCCGAGGAACAAAGAATGGATTTTGACGAGTGCTTTCTAAAATATTGCACGAACCAAAGTTATCGAGCTTAAGATTCAATATTAAGTCTTGTATAATGTAAAGATACGCAAAAAGTTGAAATAAAATAATTATATTATACACGATTCGAGTCGCTGGATTAATCCAAATGGTGAATGAGAGTCACCTCTCGAGTGCAAAGAGTTAATATATAAGGATAGAAAAATTAAGTAATGTATTTATCTACGTATTAAAAAAACATGTGAATTAAATGTCAAAAATATATCAAAATTAATTTTTTGATTCAATAGTAGCAGTATGACAATAAACTAGTTTAAAAAAAATATATAATAGACGAATTTTTTTTTAATAATGTTTATTTGTTAGTACATGAAATAACATTTTCAGTGAAATAATTATTATTTATTCCGTAATTTACTATTTATTCTACTGAATCTTAAAAAGTATAATTGTTTGCACAAATATCTTTAAAACTTCTATTTATCTTTTTAATTAAAAATATTTTAGATTCACCTAGTTTTACTTCCTCTTTCAGTTATAACAAGTATTAAGAATTAAAATAAAACAGCCTCTATATTATAATTTCGTTAAACACACCGAATTATACAGAATTCTACTTAAACAACCATCACCAATATTAAAGCTCAATAAAAAATTCATCCGAATACAAAATCGATCAACTCTCCATTTTAGGTAGGACCTAAATCTCCTAAGTTATCCCAAGATCCATCTTAAGATTTTTCACCCCGCTAAACACTGGCGAAAAAAAATTCCGAGATCAGGAGCACATAACGAGAAACTAGCGCTGTAATTGGGCATGAAAGGGCTGTATTTTCCGCGGTTAACTTCGGCAAAAGCTCAGTTTGCGGTGGCGATATAATAACTCGAGGCGAAAGAACGCGAATGGAGGCTCGATCTCGCGGTGCAAGGGACTAACGTATGGAAACCAACGCCACGTGGAAAGGATGCTTTATGAGGGTTCCTTCGAGTTGATGGTATGCCTTGTTACCGGGAAGAACCGTGCTCCCTCGGGTAATATCGTATACAATTATGTCCACAGAAGGGAAGATATGCATTATGGATGCCGCTTCTATGCCCGGTAAATCATGTCGCAGGCTTGGTTAACTCTGCAAATGATCTGCTGAATCACGCCTCGCCACCTTCCGAACGATAAGCAAAACTTCCTCCTTTTTACGATTGAAACCACAGACGAGGTATGAAATAGTACTCGAATGCAAGGTAAATTTGTGTCACCTGGTCTAGGGGTTACGTACGAGAGGCTTGGGATAGTTAACTAATGGGGTTAGTTGACGAAATTCCCTTTAATTGTGGTATTATCAAATAGATTATTATTATTTTGCAATATTAAAACGAACGAATGATTACCTCGTCATTTAATGGGTTACTGAAACAGAATATACGCGTATTATATCGGTAAGAAGAAAAAATCCAAAAGCACCCGCGGAAAATAAATATTTTTATTTTGGCTAAATATGTATTTTTGTTCGCTAAATACTGTTTGATATTTTCTCACGAACATTCTGTGAAAATGCGATGCATTAACTATAATTTAGGGTATTATTTTTTTCTTTTTTATTTAGCAGTTTTTCGTCGCATCAACAGGGTCATTAGCGACGCTAAACTGTCGTTACTACTTTTACTGTATGTTTACTGTATGTTTACTGTGTCGTTACTATGTTATATTTTTTCTATTAATTTTGTTTCCTTGATGAAGCCGAGTAAATTACGTGTATGGTTGATGTTACAATTTTCTTTAAGGGAAGGTTCCAGCTTCTATTTGTAACAGAAAATACTGTATTCCGGGCAAATTAGTATTAGGTGGTCTATGGTGATTGGTGTGTTGCACTCTTCGCATGATGGTGTGGGTTCTATCGATTATAAATAGGTGTGGAGGATTTTGGAGTGTTTTATTTTAATGCGAGTTATAGCGACTTGTTCTTATTGTTCTTCTATCTACAGAGCGAGAAGATCGATTGTATATTTCCTTTCGAGCCTTCCAGGGAGATTCGAGAAGCAGTTTACAGCAAATGGAGTTGTGTGCTTTTCTATTCTTTGTTGATGTGCTTTTGAGCACCCTCTAATTTCCTCTGCAACTGTAAGGATTTTTAGAGTTAAAAAAAACTATAACGCATTTGAAATTGTTCTTAAAATGATAGATTGGTGATTTTCTATGTTCCTGATGTTTGATTTGGCGCTTATGCTCCAGATTTGCAGTCCGTCCGTCCATATTGGTTTTATAATAGTTTTATAGATTAGGAGTTTGTTACTTGTATCCGGATTGGATCTTTTTTATCCAATTTAATTTGCTGTCCAGATAAGGATCAAAATATTTAACGGATTCTGCTTGGGTGAGTTTTGAGTTCTGAAAGCTGATTTTGGGAGTTGGTTTTTTATTGAGAATAAAGGTAATATGTAATCAATTCGTTCAGCTTATTTTGATTTTATTAACATCAGTCTAGTTCTCAATCTCTCTTAAATGCTTCTGGAGATTTATTGTTGCCATTTCGATGTTCTTATGCGTAAAAAAAAGGCTGTGTCATCTGCAAATGTGTACATTTCGTTATTTGGTTCGGTTGATGTATCGGTTGCAAATACAGTATTGGTCCGAGGACACTTCCTTGCGGTACTCCCGCGTAAATTTCCTTAAGCAGTGAGATTATATTGTTCATCTAGACCAGGGATGAACAACCTTTTTTTACAACGGGCCAGCTACAAATTTAAAAATGTTGTGCGGGCCGTGTCTATTGCCTGGACCTGTCTCACGTGCCCAGATCCTGCTTGAGAGAGGAAACGGCGATGGGCACGATGAACCTAGTTTATAAGTCATAATCAAATTTCATAGCGGCTGACAATACGTTAGCGTGTCGTGCGCGACGTACTTTCCACATTGTGTGTGTGGTTAGGCTGTGGAATTGCGTCGTTTATCTTACACAAATCATTATATCGCTCTCTTTAATTATGAATTTTATTCATTTCAATAATATTACAAATCTACTATCAAGTAGAACAATAAAGTAAATCGATCAAAATCAGATCCTCGATTTGACTTATAATTGAGCCGATCAGTGCACAAAACGATTAACTCCATAAAACAGAAAGTTGAGAAATGCGATGAAATAATGTACATTGTTCTTTAAAATTCCCTTTATAATATAAATTCAAATATATGTTGTAGAATGCATAAATACAGATATAGCTTTCATCTAACGGTATATAAAATTAATAAGAAAGAATAGCCAAAAAATAATCGTCGGTAATGTTACAATTTTTATATGACTGGTGGAGTTAAGCGATTTGGCAACTGAAAAAAGTAATAAAGTTAAATTCAGTGTTTAAATTTTTAAGTTTTTTATTACAGAAAAAGTTAGTTGTTATGTATTCTTGTTGACAGTTCTGTTATAATATATTATTTGTGATTAATTCATCAGCAATATAAATAATGTTTTCTTCATCAGCTGTATGCGAGGACTCGTCGTTTCGATTTGTTGTCAAGTTTTTATAGTAATCATGTTTAACAGGAGGAATGAATTTTAGCAGGTCCATCGTGTCTCTCCTTTTTTCCCTTGTCACAGTTCTACCTTTCGGATATAACAAAGGCTGATCTACATTTTTCAAAATTTGTGGTCTAGCTGCTACAGATTTCCTTATATCAATGGCATTAAATTCTGAATCTTCATTATAGTCACATTTGAATTGTACGAGGTGGGGTTTGGACCTATCTAACATTATCCAGCCTATTTTAAGCCAATTTACTGGAAACCCTGAAACGGTTACTTTTCTGTTAACGATTGATTTTTCTAAAGGTTTTGTTGAAAAAAAATCTTGGTGAGTCATTTGGATTAGATTAAATGGCGCTTTTTTTTTACGTGTTTTGATTATATTGTACCACTCATCTGGTGAAAATTTACCATTACCATTCAACGCTTGCTAGTGCATTTGAATTGCGTTATTGAAACGATTTACATTAGAGTATGGAGTTAATCAAAATGGCTTCTGAAATAAATTACTTATTATTCAATGGCCAAAAAAATTTTGTCGTTCAATGGTGTTAATCTTCATTTTTCAGGAAAGTTATTATAAATATAAAAAATTACGACTATACCAAGTGCTTTGACACTTAAATTTAAGATTTTTCAAAAAGTGGAGTTGTGCACTGAACGGCTCAATTAAAGTACAATAAAATGGTGCCAAATCAAGTACCATTTAGTCTAGTTCTCAATTAAAAACAGTTCAATTTAAGATAAAAGTAAACGGGTGCTTTTATCGCTTTAAACGCAATGGTCGTTAGCCTTTGTCAGCCGATTTCAGTAAAATGGTACGTACATCAGAGTATGCAAGATTGTGTGCCAAAATTCGGGTATCGAAGGCGTCCCGGGACGTTCTCTCTAGCGTAGGCTTATGCGCCCGGATTTTTGTGTGAGAACCGTGGAGCGATGTGTGTTGGTGTGCTTGTTTTGTTATTTATAAATATAGGAATAGGTAGGATAGATAGCATACTTTCTGGTGTGATGTGTTAACCCTCTGCACTCGGAGCCATCTCGCGATATTTTTATAGGAAAGCGTGCAAACAGAAATCGTCCCATATTTCGGTATATACCATATTTTTTTTATTTGCTAACTCTTGCCATTTGAAGTAGAAAACTTCAAGGAAACATGCATTTTTTTTTTTAATTATGCCGACGTAAGTTCATCTTCTGCAATCATTAATATCATTAACCAGTTAACTGTGGCGCCCCCGTTTGAGAGCGCGCAACTATGTGTGTCGCGGAAATCGAGCGATGACGAGTATACTCGTCAATCACAGAGTAAGTGTCGCTGTTAAAATTGGATCAAAAAGATGGGTTAATTTTATAAAATTGGCAATTTTATTACTAATACTTCTTTATTTGGTTAACATAAACATATATTGCATACATATTACTCGAAAAACGCGAGAAAAATGAAATACATATAAAGGTAAGAATTTCGGGCCAGCAGCTATCATTGGGCTCAGCGNGGCCGGGCAGGGTGGTAACAGTCTCTGATCGGGTAAGCGCGTTTCCACGTGACCAACCTATTTCAGAAAATATAATTTGATTAATCAAAGATAATAATCGGCGCGAATAAGGAATGCCATTTGCCTTCGATTTTACCAGGTTGATTTTTCGAATTTGGCGGCTTGTGTCGTAATCGCGGTCGTGGTCGCGAGTTAAGTCCCGAAACGAACGTTTCCTTGCTCGAGGTTCTGCACGTGTGCACGAACAATGATTCCTACGATCGTGGGTCGTCCACGTGTGTTCCATACAGGTTCGACGATTTTACTTTTTTGGTTAACCTTCATAAGTTAATTTTTGGTTTCCGTTATCAGGGAATCTTGAGCCTAGATTTAAGTTTCAGCAGACATGGCGCCCGAAGAAAAGAAGAGGCTATATGGTGAAGAGAACTACCAATGGTTCACCATTTAAAAGAATTCGAAAGGATTCTTTCGAATGGTGAATCATTCTTGTTACTACTTTGTCACTGTGCTCATTTGCATGTTTTTGCAGATTGCATTGCAGATTTTCTTTTCAGCTGCAGTAAGCCATCCGTTGTAAATTCATGGATTTTTATTTAGCGTTGCGAATAATTGATCGCGGTTTCAATTAGAGTTATGAAAATGTACAAGACCGTGGTTTGAATTAGAGTCGCGAATGGTTTCAGAGTACGATTTTAAATTAGAATTGCGAATAAATAAAGGTTTCGTGTTCTTAGAGTNGGCCGGGCAGGGTGGTAACAGTCTCTGATCGGGTAAGCGCGTTTCCACGTGACCAACCTATTTCAGAAAATATAATTTGATTAATCAAAGATAATAATCGGCGCGAATAAGGAATGCCATTTGCCTTCGATTTTACCAGGTTGATTTTTCGAATTTGGCGGCTTGTGTCGTAATCGCGGTCGTGGTCGCGAGTTAAGTCCCGAAACGAACGTTTCCTTGCTCGAGGTTCTGCACGTGTGCACGAACAATGATTCCTACGATCGTGGGTCGTCCACGTGTGTTCCATACAGGTTCGACGATTTTACTTTTTTGGTTAACCTTCATAAGTTAATTTTTGGTTTCCGTTATCAGGGAATCTTGAGCCTAGATTTAAGTTTCAGCAGACATGGCGCCCGAAGAAAAGAAGAGGCTATATGGTGAAGAGAACTACCAATGGTTCACCATTTAAAAGAATTCGAAAGGATTCTTTCGAATGGTGAATCATTCTTGTTACTACTTTGTCACTGTGCTCATTTGCATGTTTTTGCAGATTGCATTGCAGATTTTCTTTTCAGCTGCAGTAAGCCATCCGTTGTAAATTCATGGATTTTTATTTAGCGTTGCGAATAATTGATCGCGGTTTCAATTAGAGTTATGAAAATGTACAAGACCGTGGTTTGAATTAGAGTCGCGAATGGTTTCAGAGTACGATTTTAAATTAGAATTGCGAATAAATAAAGGTTTCGTGTTCTTAGAGTTGCGGAAAAATACTGATCGTGATTGGTTTTAGTGTTGCGAATAATGAAATCGCAACTGTTCTTTTGAATTTTTAATTACGAATTAAAGTTTGTTTGCTTCGAGAATAATATTAAAGTAATTTGTTGTTAGCGTTGCGATAATTATTTTCGCGTTTTTCTTCTTTTTGTCATAGTATTTTAAATTGTAAAAATATTTGTCTTCGATCGATTATTTTCATAGTGCCGCGAATTCCAACCATCGCGAATATTTTGAATTAGCTTTTTTTTCTTATCGAAGTATAATAGTTTTCATGTTAGTTTTATTATTAATTTCAAAGTAGTGTTGCGTTGATCAAATTTTCCTGTTTTTTGAATAGAGTCGCGACAATTTCTTCCACTTGGCTGGTGTAAATCTGCTCCTGAATCACCTGGATAAGGGTGATTGTATCAATGGCAGCCAGGATGATGGCTGTACTGAATCCAGATCTGTCAGAGTTGCGTATTATAAAAGTATGGGTGCATAGATTAGTGTTGCGTTAATAAATAAAGCAGTCCACTGCTTTCGGTAGCATTTCTTAATAATATTTTTTGCTTTTCAATTGTGTAGATAAATTAAGTAAATTAGGATTTCAAATAATGAAGCACCCTTCCGGGATTAGTTTTGAAATATTTGTTATTAGTGTTCCGAAAGAGAAATAATATTCCACTCATGGTTTTGTTCGGGTTTATGAATGGACGATAATTATAGAGTACCCCTTCTGGTTACTGTTCCCTTTTCATTATTTTGTTGAACAATTAAGCATTTGTTAATTAAAATACTGCTGAAGTATAGATTTATTTGTTACCTTTCCAAAAAAATTATTTTCAATTCTCATTGTACAATTTAGGATAATCTTTCATATGTTTGAATTTTGTGCACATAATATTATTTATAAAGTAAAATTTTTGGTAGATCTTTATTAGATTTAACTCTTGTAGTACATTAATATGCACAGAAAATAGTTATTAAATTCTTAATATCCTTTTAATTATTTAAATCGTATATATTATAAATTACATTTCAAGTTTTGTGCTTACTAGAAAGTAAAACTAAAAAAAAGAACTGTTTCAAAACCTTTTCAAACAAGGACGGGGTTAAATGCGTAAGGTATGAACATTATTTCATAATTGATGCTCTCATTTAATCATGGGAATATTTGTAATTTATTTAAATTTAAGAAATAGAAATATATCATCTAATTTTCTCTTGTATTATATTTTGTATAAGCACAGACGAGGTATAATATAGACCTATCGTGCAATGTAAATTTGTGTCACACGGTCCTGGAGCTACGTAGCCATTTACCATTTTCGTATCACATGCGACATTATCGGTTGAGAGTAGAATAAGACAACAGCGCTACTCAGACGGTAGGAATTATGATTAAATATAGCGATAGCCAATTGTTTTCAAACTAATTGCAATCGGGATCTATCTATAAATTCCCTATTTTATACCTCGTCTGTGGTATAAGCTACATTTTGGGTATTTTTCAAAGCCGGCCTCAGCCGTATTGGGTAGATTAGTAGAGGTAAATATTTTAATATGCTGCGAAGTATGATTTATATATATTCTAAATTACTTATGCGCTGATTTAATTTTCTCAAAATAATAATAATTTTTTAAATCAACAATGTAATGGTTTCTTTCTAAAAAGTGATTCAACAATCCCAGACTTATTTATTCTAGAGAATGACAATCTTGGTTTACTTATTTCTCAACAATCTCGTTTACCTTTTTGATTACGTCATTATATGAAAATTAATTAATAATCAAGTATTAAATATAACAGTTATATATCTAGCTATTTATTTATGCTACATAAAATTAATAAACTTTAGCAATGGCACAAACGAGGTACAGAATAGACCTAACATCCAATGCTTTTTTTTGTCCAGAGTCTCGGGGCACAGACGAGGTACAGAATAGACCTAACATCCAATACTTTTTTTTGTCCAGGGTCTCGGGGGCACGCGGGCCCCCTTACCATTTTAGTGTCACTCTCAATGTTGCCGATTCAGCACAGAATAAGATTACAGCATTAATAGTGGTTAGAATTAAAACTAAACGTAGGTATGAAATTACGTAAATTAAAATAACATGGCATATACAGGGTGGGACGTTTAAGTAAACATACTTAAATATCTCTATTACTTATGGTTGTATGAAAATATTCTGTGACGAAGTTACGTTGCATTAAAGGGAACATCTAACAAAAGAAGAAAATCTTTTTATAAACTTGGTTTTATTTTGTGATTCCAAAACTATCAAGGTTTTTTATATGGAACCATGTATTTTTTCCATATTCTTATAGAAGGTACAATGTTTTAAATTCAACAATATACTGCTCCGCTCATCTGGTCTTCGGATATTATTATTAATATTGTTTAACGTTATCAAACCATTATTTATGCGTTCCTATTTAATCCTTTCGAACTGCCTTTTTTCTATTTCGAGTTTATTTATTTATTTATTTATGCAATATTAAATTTATTTACGATCTAAAATCGGGAACATTAAAACCTTGGGCTTTTCCGTAAAAAATCGAGCACTTTTTGTTAAGGACAGCGAACGACTTAATTTATGATACGGACGAACTCTAGGTATTTTTGAGAACGGTCATTTTCACATTTGGCATGTTATTAGTTTACGACCTAGAAACTGGCGAATATTTCGGTGTTTGTCGATTTCTGCTCAATAGCAAAGTGCCGTACCCTAAAACCTCACCAGGAACTGACGCACGTGTACTTCAGCTGCGAACTTCTGACACCATCACATCTGCACTTACCTGACTTGGGACTGACATACGAACTCTGAGGGCGTGACATTGACCACCTCTCTTGACACCAGAATTTAGAACTGATTGGACATAGCATGCCTCCCACCCTCTTGGCGATGACACGCCTA
>SMSQ01019172.1:0-12665 GCA_019453375.1 Ctenoplectra terminalis | reverse complement strand
ATTCGCGACAACGAGTTTTCATTAGCGAGTGTGCTCGATAAAAAAAAAAGAAAAAAAAAAGAAAAAAAAAATAGCAAAAAAGAGAGAGTCGCTCTCCGTTCACCCTTTTAGTCGACGAAGCAGCTAATTAACGATCAGAATATAACTGCAGAAACCGTCGACAATGGAACGAGCTGGTTTGTGCGGCTCGATAAGTTTCCGTGGCCAGGATTACGCGCAAGGAAAACCACCGAGCGTGCACGGTTCGCTTTAAGACCTCTTCTGCGAGTGCATCGAGTCAACTGCAACGGGTTGCTGCATCGTGAAAACTCGGCACCTGTACAGTTGAACCCTAACGGCCGCAAATCTCTTCGAGATCGAGAGACAAGGAGGAGCTCTGAGAGACTGCGAGTTCGCTGCTGACAGATTTTAAATGGATTATCGTTGGAATCGATATCAACGGCTGTTGCCGCGAAGAGATTAATCCAACGATTCAGTTTGTCAAGCGAGAAACGTCCAATGGTGTACAACCTTGCTGACAGTTCGCGTCGTTGAGTCTCAATAATGTCACGGCACCGCTTGCTCTTTCACGGTTTACTGTGATTAATTACGCGTTCATTGTAAATGGGATTCAAACCGAGAACTATTAAAAAGTTCAAGTGACTAGTTTCTGTACGACTGTTCGCAGAAGTTGTTTAACGCGTTACGCGTTGCATCGATTTTGGTCGACTTTTAGTTAGGCTGGGTGGTATGATGATTAAAAAAATCGTTCGGTCGGCAAATAGCTAAGAATTTTGAGAAAAAAAGTGGTAAAAGATTGCGAAGGAAAGTCGCGTCTTTGCTTGAGGTGGTTTAATAAAATTCGTTAATTGATGAAATACAATTTATAAAAGTAATAAGATTCATTTATTTTTGGAATGATAAATTTATTTCTTTTTGGAATATTTTAGTACGATAATGCAATTTTATATAAAATAAAAAACGTTACAATATAATTTAACAAACAAAAGGGACTTCGAGACAAAGCTACTCGAAAAATAGGAAAATAATAATAAATTTATTGTTCCAAAAATAGGAATTTAAATAATTAAAATAGTTAAATAGTTAAATTCCAAAAATCGTCGGTTCCTAGAAATCAACGACTCCTAAACGAAAATTTTAATCTCGGCCCGCAGAGACCGACGTAGTGTTTAACGTGTTAATTCTTTTAGTACTTTATCATTTTTTTGTGTAATATTTAGAGATACTTTTGAAAATATGCGTTTTTTAAGACATTAATTCAAATTAATTTTTTTTTTTTTTTTTTTTTTAATTCTAGGGTGGGGTAGAATTAATTTTTCGACGAAAGATGGCAAAATATTTTCCTATTCTTCGAGTAGCTTTGCCTCGAAGTCCCTTTTGTTTGTTAAATTATATTGTAACGTTTTTTATTTTATATTAAATCGCGTTATCGTACTAAAATATCTATTTTCATTACCGACATAAGTGTACGCTCAATTTTGTGAGCAATATATTAAATAAATTATTATATAATATTTTTTTTACATCGATGCAATACATAAAAGGTATTTTGTTACCACGAAGACGATACAAAAATTGATACATCGGTTTGAAAAATTTTCAAGATTTGCAAGTAGATGCAATTTTCAAGAATCGTATCGCGATGTTGAAAAATATGAAGTTTCGAAACAACATTGTCCAAGAATACAAAATTTCATAGATCTCGGTCATCTTCAAAGTAGAACTGACTTTGAAAACTGGTCCGGTTCGATCTCAAACTTCAGATTCCCTTTATTTTTCGTTCCTGAGGAATTGTTGGCAAAAATAGAAGTCACGCGAATTACTTGGATGCTTCTCTGAAATTTGCATATGCCCTGAGCAAATCTGTCACATGAGACAAAGACATTCTTCATGCTTCCGACTTGGGAATCAGGAAGCCTTAACTTTCGAAATAGTTTCTGTTCGAAGGGTAGCGATCTCGGAAGTTTACGATACGTCAATTACTATTGAACAGCAAGAAGAAACTCTAGACTATCTAACTTGTGATGAAAATTTAGACCTGATCTAAACTGAAGAGGGCTGGAGTGAAAATTCACAGAAATTATAGCTCTAAAGGCAACGAAGACACGATAATTCTTAATAAAAATCTAACCCTTGATCCTGAACGGTTTATGCATATTATTATCGTAGAAAATTGGTAAATATTCCTCGTTTTTAGGAACCAAGAAACAACAAATAAGTAATTTATTCCATACATTCCGAAACGCTTTTGCATACGTAAAATACTTAAATAAAATAACAATTTTTAATTAAATTCCAGTACTTGACGTGGTATTTTCCTACCTGCTACTTGCCCTCTCGAGGGTAAAATATAAATAATTTTTCCTTCGCTGGAATATTTCATCGTTATATCTTTCCAGTACGCTCAATTTCTTTTTGCACTGTCCTTTTTTTTTTATACGCGGTTTTGAAATAACACGGTCCAAGTAAAAAACCTCTCTTTTTTTACACGGTTTATTTCTTCTAACATTATTAACTTTTTGTGAATTATTACACGGTTTTTTAAATTAGATACAGCCCTTTATTTCGTATTGCGTTCCGTGTTATCCAATAATCGTGTAGAATAAACTGCTGCGAATCGGGTCGTTTTCTTTCGATAGTGGAAAAATAATAGTCAAGATTTAGAAAGTTAACTTTTTATCAGAAATTCGTAATCAGTATTCATTTAATTCGAACATTAATAGTAAAATATTTTTTTAAAGTTAGATTAGACAACATTAGCCCCGCAATTCGATTCGCCACAGTCTACTCTGTTTCCCATTTTATTATAGGAAATGTATTCTTTCTTGCACGCTCTTTTTTCACAAGGCTTTTCGAGGAACATGTCCACCGTCCGAAAACAAACTTGGAAGTATATTCGAATCATCGTTTCGACCCTACGTAGGCGTCCCCAAAAACTTTGCGAATCGACAAGAAACCTCTTAGAAGGACGTTGATAAACCGTAGGTCGTCGTTAATAAAGGATCGCCGCTGACGTTGTTATCGAGGTCCATTGACAGGAGACAGTCCTTTTGTTGACGAACGACCAACTTCTCGGTGATACTTCGTCAAACTTATTATATCAGTTTGGCCGAAAGTTTCGGGCCCATCGAGAGTCTTATCGAAACTTCCAAGGTTTTACCTGAGCTATGCGCACTTTTCCTCGCGTCTAAGCTTTTACTCGTGTGTTTTCTCTGCTGAAATTTTGTCACCATGGTATAGAATGAAACGTGTGGAAAGAATTAAATTATTGTAGGTAGAAAATGCGTGCGTGCGTGTGTGTGTGTGAGAAAGAGAGAGAGAGAGAGAGAGAGAGAGAGACATAAAACCTAGGTCTTAAGTTTTCGGCCGCAGCAATACGATGGAACCTCGTTTCCTATTGGTTCGGCCTTTAGCCGGAAAATGATATAAAAGAGCCACGGAAACATAGTTTTAGGCAGATATAGATAGAGATATAGACATAGATATAGAATTAGAGAGTTATCGAGAGATCTATAGAGTTTAAGTCAACCACTGTAAATGTAAACCTTGTAATTGAGAGAATTAGAGAGTTACCGAGAGAGCTATAGAGTTTAAGTCAACCACTGTAAATGTAAACCTTGTAATTGTAATTGTAAACCTGAAAGACGTAAAGGAATAAACAAGAAAGCCATTGGTAACGATTAAAATTAAGGAAAAATACCTTTTTCGTCATCGATAACAGTTATCCATAACAGAAAAAAAAGAAGCATTTCTCCGTTGCTATCGCGGAAACCAGAGCACATTTTGTATATAAGTATTTTTGAAACGAAGTGTAAGAGTCGAGCGCAGATTGTTTGCGTGTAATTCGTACGACACCCTATGACCTCGCTTTCTATCGAGTGTTACCAGTGTAATTAGCACGTATCACACGGGACCATTTCAACCAACCGACTAGACCATTCGTTGTAAATTGTGCGAGTAATCACGTTGCGTAATGGAATTAGTAACCGTTTAAACGCGTTCCCTTTTAAGCCAATTCTTTCTGAATGCGTAAGGCTCGAAATGAGTTTAAACCCGAAACAGGGGAAATCCGATGAACGATCATACGCTCTGACACCGTTCATCGTTCGATTCGATGAATTATTAAGATTACAGCTGAAAACCAGCATTTGGAAACTGGCTGTTTCGATGCTTAACGATTATTCGCGTCCATAACCGGTTATTTGCACGGAATCGACGCGATTATGTCTGGACAAAGTCATATATTAGAGGAGCAAAAGTGATCCGACGAGGATTAACTGGATGCATTAATAAACGCTCGATAAATTGTTCGTGAACGAGAGATCAGAGCGTAGGAAAGAGCAATCAATCGTTTCAGGATATACGCTACCGCTCGAAAGTATTCGAACATTAGCTTGGTATTGATTAAATGTAACTGATATTACGGAATGATTTAGGACGGTTTTGTTAATGGTTTTGTTATTATTGTAGCGACGTGCAGTAGAATGTTATGATTTAATACGAGTTATGGCGGTCAGGTTTTACCGATCGTAATTCATTTTTTTAAGAGAATTTGGGACTCACGAAATTGGTTCTATCGATTTTAGTTAACTTAGTTTGCATAAGGTTGAATTTGATTCGTGAAAGGTTAAATTTAATTTTTAAAAATAGAATTTGATTTGTGAAAGGCTAAATTTAATTTGGAAAAGTTGAATTTGATTCGCATGAGTCGAATTCATTTGGAAAACCTTGAACTTGATTTGAAAAAGGTTAAATTTAATTTCCAAAAATAGAATTTGATTTGGAAAAGTTGAATCTGATTTCCAAAAGTCGAATTTATTTGCAAAACCTTGAATTCGATTTGAAAAAGGTTAAATTTAATTTCTAAAAATAGAATTCGATTTGAAAAAGGTTAAATTTAATTTCTAAAAATAGAATTTGATTTGGAAAAGTTGAATTTGATTTCCAAAAGTCGAATTTATTTGCAACAAGTTGAATTTGATTCGTGAAAGGTTAAATTTAATTTCAAAAAATAGAATTTCATTTGAAAAAGGTTGAATTTGATTTAAAAAAGTCGAATTTATTCGCAAAAGGTTAAATTTAATTTCCAAAAATAGAATTTCATTTGAAAAAGATTGAATTTGATTTTAAAAAAGTCGAATTTATTCGAAAAAGGTTAAATTTAATTTCCAAAAAAAGAGTTTCACTTGAAAAAAGTTGAATTTGATTTTAAAAAAGTCGAATTTATTCGCAAAAGGTTAAGTTTCATTTCCAAAAATAGAATTCGATTTGCAAAAATTGAGTTCGATTAGCGAAAATTGAGTTTAATTTACAAAAGTTTAAATCTGATTTCCGAAAGGTTGAATTTCCTTTGCAAATGGCTTGAACTTGATCTTCAAAAGTGGGAATTTACAGTACAAAACCCGTAATGCCTCATCCCCGACCGGATCGAGTTACATAAGAGGGAACCGCATTAAAAGTACCTACAAACGTTGCAACAAACGAACTCGAATACACTCAACGCTTTCGCAACGAGTGGACGATAAAATCTTTTTCAACGGCGTCGCGCAGCATCCTGGTGCTGCGTCCAGAAGAAGGTTGCTTAAACTCGCCACCTCGTTACATTTATTTAGCCTGTCAAGCGCCGATAAAAAAACCACGAAATCCACGAGATCCTGGCTGGCAAGAGGCACGCTTCTTTTACTACCAGTAAACTCGAGAAACGTTTCGCCCTGCAAAGGCTGCCACCTCTGCAACGAAATATACTTGAGATTAGAAGCGCGATAATTTACTAGCGGCCCGTTTCTTTGCTGTGCTCTCGTTACTCCCCAGTTTCCGCCGCTTGTAGTCTAGATACCTAGACGGCGCTTCTTGATATAGAGCTCTTTGAAAAAAACTCAATTAAGAGGACAAACGGGAAAGGTCGGAAGTGGAAGAAAAATGCGAGCTCAAAGTTCCTCGCGTTGAAGGAAGCGACCGACTAATGTTGCCAACTGTCGTTCCTCGCGTTCCTTCGTTTAGAGATACGTGCGTGCAATCAGTCACAGAAATATTCGTGGCCTTATAATTATTAACCCTCTATGGGACCGTGTGACTTAAAAGTTACAAACTGATGTATCTATATTTTAAAAAATTTATTTTGTTTAGGTATCATTGCACTATTAAATTTGATTACTGTATTACTGTAATGATACCACGATCCATCTACGGTAATTATTAGTTAAAATATTTTCGAATCAAAGTGAAAAACTGTAACCAATCGTAATTTTTTTCTCCAATAACCAGACAAAATTCGGCCCATAGAGGGTTAAATCGGTTCTTGTTGACTGAACTTTTCGTTTAGACGTCGTTGGTTCCTAAGAACCAATTATTTGTACCACAGAAATAATAATAAATATTCGAAAACGCACATAATATAAAAGAAACAAATCAATGGCCATACATTTAAATCACGGAAAATACTGTAGGAATAGTAGTGTGTATTGAAGTGCTTTTACAGTGGTTGACTTAAAAACTAAAACTATGTTTCCTCGGCTCTTTCATATCATTTTCCGGCTAAAGGCCAAACCAATTGGAAACGAAGTCCCATCGTGTTGGTGCAGCCGAAAACTTGAGACCTAGGTTTTAGGAGGAGTCTCTCTCTCACACAGACACCAAGACATTCTCTACCTACGATACTTGCTAGAGAGATAAGATTATTAGACTATCAGATGGCATTAATATATATTTCTCGTTGCCACGCGTTTTTTATTTTTTTGCGCTGTCTGGTCAGCTAGTCTCGACATTCCGATTTGCTACATTTCTTTCAGTTTTAACATACAAAGCATATTCTTTTATTAATGTAATTTTTCAAAATTAAATTTTATAGGAATTTATCAACGCAGATACGTTAGCGATTATAAAAATATTATCGTTAAGTCAAATTATGTAAGCTTTCGAAAATATTTTACTACATACGTCCCAGTTGAGATAAAATATCGAGTACGACTAAGAGCGCAAAGGGTTAATATCTATTTCTCGTTGCCACGCGTTTAACAAATATTTACTTAACGAAGTTAGTTCAGTTCTCTCTGTCATCGCGTTCTCGTTACTTCGTCCTGCTTCCATACAGTTTATTTATTACAGAAAAAGTTTACTTTTCGATCCTCTACCTCAGATAAGAGATTAATATCCCTTCTATTAAACGGTATTAATATCTATTTCTCGTTGCCATGGATTTAACAAATATTTACTCAAGGAAGTTAATTCAGTTCTCTCTATCGTCGCGTTCTCGTTACTTCGTCCTCTTTCAATATAATTTATTTATAGCACAAAAAGTGTCCTTTTCGATCCTCTACATCCAACAATACTCGAAACTGCGTCTCTAAAAATTTACAGAATTTCTACGAAGAATTACGAACTGGTTATTTCACAATTTTGCTAATTTCAGACAAAATTTTAATCGTTTTCATAAAAAGAAGAAGAAAAAATTACAAAACTCCGTGTTTAAGGAGAAAACAATTTGAATACATCGGACCCTATCTTACCAGTTTAAATTCGAACGGTACAAAGAGACAACGTCGAACTTCGGCAAGCTGCATACTTGGCTTCGATTCCAAGCTGCATCCACGCGTCGGTTACAAAGAAAAACTTGTAAAATTTAAATAGTCGAAGTAAAAAGATTCCTTCTTCATTTCTAGCGATCTAATCTCAACAGAATTTTTGCCAAGATCAACGTTTATCGAGTTATCCAAGTGGTTCCAGGTTCGGTAAGAAGGCTCCGTTGTAAAGCGGAGGAGACATTCCCCGATATAGAAGAAAAAGGAACAAAGCGGCGAAGCGAGCTGCTTCTAGTTCGTTGGTCATAAGAAAATACAATAGTTTCGCGTAGTTTAAAAGCAGAAACTGGTTGAGCGAACTTGCGGCCTGGTGACGTTCCTCCCTTTATTCCATTTCAGAGTTGTAATCGTTGACTCGAGGGTAGCGACCGTCGCGCTTCTATATTACGCTTCCGTGCCGAATTATAAGAGAATCGTGAGATCGAATTTTCCCCCCAAAAACTCTCTTTCACCGTGAGCGTTCTGTTTGCCCGTTCGATTCCGACTGCGAGTTCTATCGGGAATCGCGACGATTTAACCGAACAAGCGATTCTGAAATTACGCGGGCGAAACAATTTGCTACTGCAGTTTTACACTCGATGAAACGGAACGTTAACGCGTCTGTCAGGAGCAAGACTTATCGGGAAGAGAGAAAAATTACTTCATCCGGTTGAATTATGTTTGCGAAGACGAGGCTGAAAATTAACGATCGATCGAGGTGATTTTCTCGCTACGACTATTTTTCTTTTTTTTTTTTTTTTTTTTATTAACGCTTTCGCGTACACGTTGCGTGGAAGTGTCTTTGTTTGTACGTGCGATAGAAATTTTGTAATTTGCCGTTTGGAGTCGGTGAAAGTATTTCGATGGAAGATGTGCGTTATTTTTTAAAATAAAATTTTAGTTTTTAAGATAAATTATATTTTCAAATAAAATTTTAGTTTTTAAAATAAATTATATTTTCAAATAAAATTTTAGTTTTTAAAATAAATTATATTTTCAAATAAACTTTTAATATTGAAGGTTGATATTAGTTGGTATGGATTAATATTTGAAGACAGCGAATAATAGAAATGATAGATTGTAAATCTCGACGATGTAAATCATGACTGTGAATCGCTAGATTGCGGATTTTTATGCATTTATGGAGAATTAGAAAGTGGAAAATTGCACAGAATGCAAGTGATGTGAAATGAATATAGAAACATCCACGCCGTAGTGTTTTTTATAATATTTTATAATTGTTTTTTTATAATATATTTATAATTGTTCCACTTTTGTTTAACTATATTCTCAAAAATATGAATTCGCATAAAAATGTGCAGTCTGACGAACTATTATGGTACGCTACTTGAGTCACGAAAGTGCTTACAGGGCGAAGATATTTGTACCCTCTGCTTTTCGCTCGTTAAATAATTTTTTTTGAAAATTATTAGTACTTTTATAAGTACTTTAATCGACTGTAGTTAAACATTGCTAGATGAAGCCACAGCGTGAAGATACCGAAAGAAACTTTCGTGACAACCTAATATAATGGTCGTTCGGCTACGAGAACGGACAATTCTGGAATTTTATAAAATTTCCATGAAAAATGATGAATGGTTCGTTCTGACGGTTCCGATGATGAAGAATAAATCAATAATTAGTATTGAAATATGATATTAGTTGGTATTATTGTGCAATTGTGTCCATACTGTAATAGTTTGGGTCCCTTCCGGCTATAGTATCGAATCGGGTACGCATCTAGCTTAAACAAGTAAATGTTGATACAATGCGGCATTGCAATGCTCGTGATACGGATAACAGATGATTAGTACATATTAGGATATCCATTGCGCCGTAATGCGAAATTATTTAAATTAGCGGCCTACGTTTGTTAATCTGGATTCCACATGTATTATACTCGACTGTTGTTTATTCGACGTTGCGATAATTATCATCTCCTTAAATATTATAGGTTAATGTTGTGCACGGGGATTAGAATACGATTATCACTGTTCCATTAATAACAGGTTCCTAATTTACAGTTTTTTTTTTTTCATCTTTTCGTGAACAATATTGCTGTCGGTTATTTGTTTCTCGTTAATTTACACATTTTGGTAACTTTTATGCTCAGAAATATTATATTATGATATTATATTTGCTTCGAATGTAATTATTGAAGGATGCGAAGAAATTTTATCTTTGAAGAAAATGTATAGTGTTAATATATTAACAGTTTTATTAGTAACATTATAGTAAATTTTAGTGTGTGAATTGTATTGCAGAGTAATTCGTGGTGAGATGACTCGATCTCGTGTAGACTATTGAGTTTTTAGTAGCGTACTGGGTATTATAAAAAATACTATTATAAATCTACGTGAATTTATTTTAGAAAATATATTTTTTTATTACAGATGTGGGCTAGATAGCTCGATGGCCTGCAATTTCACGGTGTAACAGTCAAAACTAAGGAGAAGCGGTTGAAAGCGCAGATATCGGCGAGAAATATCCGTCGTCGCGGTGTATCAGATTATCATACAAAATTTCCATTTTCTACTACCCATTTTCCGTCGTAGTATTAAAAAACATCTTACATAGATTTTCGCGTGGATTAGGAAATTTGAATTGCATTTGCTTTCCGATACAATTTTATTAGTAAAATTGTGCTATTGTGCTAGACAATTTGAGTGGTAAAATTGTTTTAAAAAAAATGCGTCAACACCAGCAAATTTAATCTTAATATTTAATAGCGTATGAATTTTGTATATAAGTAGTATACAATTTTACTAATAAAATTTTTCTAATACAATAGTACAATCTTACTAATAAAATTAATATTGAATAGTACAATCTTACTAATAAAATTAATATTGAATAGTACAATTTTTCTAATAAAATTAATATTCAATAGGGTATCAATTTTGTATATAATTAGTATACAATTTTACTAATAAAATAACATACTAATTACACAGAAGATTTATACGCTATTAAATATTAATAAAATTTACTGCTGATGGCCCACTTTTTTAAATACAACTTTACCAATAAAATTTTTCCAGCACAATAATACAACATTACTACTAAAATTATATCAAAAACCAAATGCACTCCAAATTTCCCAATCCACGCAAAAATTAAGTTCCACCAAAAACAGCAAGTAACTCTTAAACTCTTAAACCATAGTACACCTACAATCGCTACAAATTAACCAAGTATCCGCATAAATTTCGAGCAACAATTCACGCGTGACCTTAAAAAAAGTACCATACAATAATTCCTTTCAAACCTCCAACCCGAAACTTAAACGTTCCCTTCCATGGAGCACAAAAGCGCGAACTCGCGCCGCGACGAACTTCCCCGAAAGAAGACGCTCTGATATCGCGAACGTATTCGTGGAGAGTGGACGGAACGAAGTTGCGGCCCTGTATCTCCGTTAATTGCAGCCAAGTGTCCACGCGGGGACCCATGGAGATTCGTAGCAGCGTAACAGCACCCTTAAAAAGTGTCTGCTATCGGTACTCGAGAAACTTTGAACGAGTTTCAGTTATCCAGCTCGTACCGTAAACTGCGCTGTCTGGGAACGCCGGAGAAACGGAGAATCTGATGAAGGAGGAAGAAAAAGGGGGAATATTTATTCGCGTCGCAAGGATAGCTTGCTTCTACAGGAGTAAAACTCGATAAAACGGTGCATTCCAAGATACGAGGAGACGGAGGGATCGAAAACACCGACCGAGAGAGTGTAACACACCGGGAAGCATCCCTGTTATATTAGAAGGATGGGATAAAAAATAGTAGAACGATCAACAAAAAACGAAACTTATAATTTTGCAAAGGAAGGCAAGATTGATACAGTTTTTCCACCCCGCGTTCAGCTTAACACATTGACAGCCGGCCCCGCGAAAACGCGGGTTTCTAAGTCTGTCGCTTGACCGCGAAACTGTATTTTTTTCTATAATTATAAATAAAAAATTTCGATTTTGTTTCTATTTTTAATTACCGTTAAATTGTATACGACGAATATGCAAATAAAGTGTTCTATTTTACGAAAATATATAATCTTTTAAATATTCTTTTTTGGCTATTCAGTGATCAGAAACAACCGAATAACGCCGGCGTTTGGGATTTAACACTAGAACCACCAAAGTGAAACGACCCATTAGTAATTTTTTACAGAAATTTTATAAATTGACTATGGCATCTCTCAGCCAATTTTCCGTGATCTGTTAAAAATGTAGATAAAGTTTTGTTTCCCTTGCAAACGCGATTTTTTTATATACCTTTCATCATGATTTTTCGGTAGAAATAAGTATGCTTTAATCGTCGGTAGTTCTATTGTTAAGTGGCCGATACGTTGCCGGCGCTCACGCTTTAAATGTCTCTTAGGTCGTCGGCTGTCAATGTGTTAAGACTAACTTTTCGTTACAAGTGTGGCTACATTCTCGCAGGCCCACGGTTACTCGTTCCCGCCTCGGGCTTTTCCCGCTTTCCTCCATGATGTACGCGTATTGCCAGCTGCAGGCCCCAAAACGGTTTACAGTTAAACCCGAGGGACGATGATCGATTCAACAATCCCTGAACATGTACGGACACACATTTACGAGCAGTCGCGCACCGTTCGCGGATCTGTCCGAACCTAACCAGCCCTAAGTAGTCGCAGCGTCACGGAACGAGAATTAACTTCCTCTCGACAAGGTCTGTTCCATCGAGTCGAGGATGCAGTTGGAAAAACTGACGCACTCCACGGGCCGGATGGCTGATTGCCTTCTGCTAAACATTCCCTCAATGGCCCTTCGAAATTCTCTATTGTACGGTGTTTCCGATGCGCGCGCGTGCTCGCAAGGTTGAAGTGCGACAGTACAATTTCCGCGGTTTCCAAACTTTAAAAGCCTGCGCGCCGTGAATTAAAACGTCGGATGAGGGTAAACAAAATAACGCTCGAGTCGTGCAATTCAGGAGTTGGGTTTCGCATCGTGCTCGACCAGGGAGAGGACTCATCCTCTTGCGGAGGATGGATCCTGGCTCGACTCGACTCGATGGATGCTCGCGTGGTATTGCCAGCAACGGGTCATGCACACGTATCTGGATAGATCGGTGTGCGTTGAATGGCTGTGCAACAAGACTAACAGT
>SMSQ01019171.1:9255-21031 GCA_019453375.1 Ctenoplectra terminalis | reverse complement strand
TTTTTTAGGAGGAATATTTAGTCGATCGGTTTTTAAATGTGATACAAAGGTTTTTCCTTTAAATCGAGGCTTTAAGAAAATTAAAAATTCTCTTAAAAAGTATTAATGAATAAGTGAGAGAATTTAATTTAGTTCTATTTTTATGATATTAATTCCTTTTTTAGAAGAAATATTTGGTCGATCGGTTTTTAAATGTGATACAAACTTTAAATCCAGGCTTTAAGGAAATTAGAAATTCTCTCGAAAAGTATTAACGAGTAGGCAAAACAATTTAATATCATTCTGTTCCTATGCTATTAACTCCTTCTTTAGAAGCAATATTTACTTGAACAGTTATTAAATTTGACACGAAGATTTTTTTTCTTTTTTTAATACAAATTTCAAGAAAGACAAATATTCCTCTGGAAATTATTAATGAAACCCAAAGAGAATTTAATTTAATCCTATCCAACGATATCTCCTTTTTTTTCCCTCTTTCAAAGAATATTTACTAATATGTACAGATTTTTCGATACAACCAAGAAAGTAGAGAATAAAAAAAAAATACCAGCGAGAATAACGTTTCACGGAGTGCACGTGCACAGTTCATCCGACGGAAAATGTTTAAAGGAACACGGTTCAAAGACCTCCCACAAAGTGTGGCGCAAAAAGACTCGCGCGCGCGCGCACACAGCGTTGGTCTCTTGAACCCTCTCCATTAAGGAAAACTTGTTGACACGTAAAGTCGAGCGACCAAGCAAGGGAAAAAAAAAGAGATGAAAAATGGAACAGCTGCGACCTTTAACCCGCTTGTAAAACAAAGGATCGTTAAATTTTAGGATTTCTTATGCCGTGGTATAAAATTCGTTACAGAGATCCTCAAAACAAACCTCCATTCGTGTAAATTAAATTTTTTTTTACACCAAAATATTTACATCTCAATTATAAAAAATCATCGCGAATTGATAACATTTTTTCTGTTGCTACTTGGTGAATTATGTTTACGTGGAATTATTTGGTGGATTTTATTAATTAATTGGGATGAATCAGAAATATACGAACTTCACAAAGTTTAAGGAAAAACGCGTATTATTTCTTATTTTTTATTATTATTTTTTTTTTAATGTTTCAATCTAAAGATTTGAGAAGCACTGATCTGGAAGGTTGACGAATCATCGAGAAAACAGCTCTAGATTTCAATCGTCTGATTAGAGCGGAATGTGAATGAGTAGCGAGGTAGAAGAATGACTCCTTTGTACAACTAATAACGCGACTTCGTAACGTTTTAAAATTTTTCAATAATAAATCACGATCGATTTTATGTTTCGGTAACTATAAACGTCTCCTTTCTTTAAGTTTTACGGTTACACTTTCAATATCTCATTCTTTAAACAAACACCAACTTGAGGAAACAACTTTGGTCCTGGAAGCTCTCTCCGAATATCGAAGAATTTTCTAATTAACCCTACTTTTTATTTATTTTATTTTAAACTCACAAACTACACACTATTAACACATCTTAAACGACTAAATTTGTTTTGTGTATATTGTTATTAAAACACGGGAGACGACAAAACTCGTTTTCTACGAATCAGTTTATTTGGCGACAAAGTGATTTTTTTACAATAACTTGATCTTTCCAGTAAATTCCTAAAAATGGACCACGATAGAATGGAATCTGATGACGAAGAATTGTTTAAATTTTTTATTTCTATAAAGTGAATATTTAACTTAAAAGAAATTAATTTTTAAGAAGAAACTGAAACGCGGTCGTTTCTCTGACGCTGTCTAGATACGGAAGTCAGTTGTTGGTTCACAGAGACCGTCGCTAACAATATACGGCACAAATTTTATTGTTAGAGAAATAAATAATTTTTCCCAGTAAGAGTCGTCCATGCGAATAAAGGCGACACAAAATTGTTTCGCTAAAAATTCCTCGATGCGAAAAACTGCATTTATTTTCAATCAGTTTATACTGCATCGGATTCAAATAACTTATAGTTACCTACAAAAAATAAAGCGAGCCGAATCGCTACTTAGAGCACCGTCGCGAAAGACGACAAAGTATGGTCAGTCGCGCTGCTGCGAAAAGTGGCCAAGCATGGTACAGGTGTGTCGTCGCGAAAGGGTTAAAACATGACGATACCACAGTCCCAAAGCAAACGTGGTCACTCGTAACCAGTTACGGTGAATGTGACCTAAAGCATTAAATTAAAAAAAAAAAAAACAAAAAAAAAACCCGCTCTTTCCAACGATAACCCAGAAAACCGACTGAAAAAAAAAAAATAAAACAACAAAAACAGAGAAAAAAGACCCAATTCGAGAACAAGTAGCAAGAGGGGAGAGATTTTTCGAATAATCGGCCGCGACCCAGACTCCGACGGGGCCTTTGTCCGCCGGGGTGCATTGTTGCATCTGAAATTCGTGAAAGATTGGGTGGCGCGGCGTGGTCGCGGGGGAGGAACGTCTGGATGGCTGGCGGAAGACAAAAGTTGGCCAAGAGGGAAAAAGAGGCAGCAGCGGTGGTCGGTGTAGGAGAGTTTCCACTTGGCGAAAGCTGTCGCCGACAATGGGGAGCGTTCTTAGAAAAAGGTTCGTCGCGCGGCCGGGAACAACAGATATCTGATGAGAACGGGGCGCACAGGGAAACGTTGAAGGGTGACGAGCGAAAAGGGGAACGAACACGATCGCCTCTCTCTTTCTCTTTCGTTTCTTTCTTCCTCGCTGGCAAATCATCCATTGAGGGAAAAGTCGGTCAACGAGGAACGCGACGATACGGATCCGTGACGGAGTCGTGCGGATAAGCGTGATAGCTGAGAGTCGTCGACAGCTGGAAAATAACTGGGATGACGACGCCCGAGGATGCTTTCTTTGGTTTCTCTGCGAGACGATTCTTTGAGGTTTCTTCCTTTTTTTTAAATATTTTTTATATTTTTTTTATTTATTTATTTATTTTTTGATTGGTTGGTACGCAAACGTAGACGTCGAGTCCAAGGGTTGTTTAACACTAAACCTACCGACGATCAACTCTTTGCGGCACAGGATTTCAGATAATAAAACAGACCCATGTTGCATAGAAATTTGATTGCGTTTTAAATGAAACAAAATTGGTATATTTTTACTGATAAAGGAATCACATGACGTAAAAACGTAAAAAAATAATAATAATCTGATTGAATTTGTCGTTATAGGGTGGGACTCGAATAGTCTCACCGTGCCACATGGATTCATGAATTGTACTTATTAAAGCACAACCTTTTCCATAAGTCGAGATGGGACTAAAAATGTCCCACCATGCATTACGGTGCGTCAAAAAGGTGGGACACTTTTAATCCCAGCGTGCCCCAAAGAGTTAAACTAAACCTGCTTGTATCAAAGAAATTACAATAATAGATACTTGGAAAAATACACAATGCTGGAGAAACAAATCTTTAATCATATATTTAACGGAAAAACACAGAAAAATATTCAAAAGTGCACCGTTAATAATTTACAAAATTTGGACAAGAAATTACGAAACGGTCATTTGACCGCTTTGGTAGGTTTAGTGTTAACCCTTTGCGGACGAATGTCGCCGCTCCGGCGACATTATAATTTGATTTCTAAGTCGAATTTTTTAAGTCCCAAAAGTTTCTCTCGTTTTATTAACACGTTCATCGCCCAGCGCGATTCGGTTGAGTTTCTTGCGGGGCCCAAATCCGACTGTCGGCGCGCCGTAACGTTAACAAGCAGTAAGCAGGAATATCAACAATGTAACAGAGTATTATTATTGTCGTAGGCTAATCATGCCTACGTCTAGATATTGGACATTTGTAACGATCTGATTGATCGTTTAAACCATATAAATAAATACTTTGTTGTTTTGATATACTCGTGGTCGATCTGGAAATTGGTCGAGCCTGGTCGAATTTGCAAAAACTATCCTTTATGTTGTATATCCTATATTTATATTTCAGTGCTTATTCCATTAAATTCCTTTTAAAAATACAACTGAAAATCCTATGAACTTTAACAAGAAGAGCGTCACCCATATTTAGGTGACGGGGCCCTCACGGAAGCATAACCGTCACCCATATCTGGGTGACGCGGCGACGAACGTGTTAATAAGCAATGGATGCGTAATATTTTATGTTTTACAGTATATTATTGTGTTATATCGGATCTATTTTGCTGTATTGCCTCTCTGTATTTTACGTTTGCTGCGTGAAGATAACGAAAGGATCTTTCAGGACAACCTAATACCTTGATTCATGAATCATTTTTATTTCTTTGGTACGAATAAGTCTACTTCGATCGTAGTTTGTTAACCCATTGCCGCACACTTTTTATTTCGAAGTGGCGCTCAGAAACACACTTTTTTTTTTCAATTGTTTATGTCTACCAGATGAAATTGAGTGTAACTTGTATATTTGGATTTTTTTATAAAAAGTTTTTATAAAAAAACTTTTGACGGCTATGACCGTCATTTGCTCATCATATTTTTTAAATAATTAAAATTTGCACGACGTCTATAGCCGTCATTTGCCTACGTATCGACAAAAATTTGACGGCTATAGCCGTCATTTGCGGCAATCGGTTAATTGTTACGGTTGAAAGGGTGAGAGAACACGAGGTTGGATTTGATAGTCTGAGAGCTGGTCGGGTCGAAGAGTTGTGCAATTGTGATACTTGGAAGGATAGACATGGTAATTTATGAGTTTGCTCGGTTGAGAAATTATGTAATTGTGATACTTGGAAAGAAAGGGAAGCACGAGGCTATGGGTTAGGTTCGGAGAGACGTTGGGCAATTTCAATGTTGGAGACGGAAGAAAGGTTGTAGGTTCAAGTTTTTGGGAGAAGGATGCACGATTGTGTGCTGAATTTTGAAATTTTGTAAAGTTTGTGAGGTAGAGTGGAGTTATTAGTTATGAGGTTTTGAAGAATAGGGAACTTTGCAGTGTATCACAATCTTCAAATATCAAAGAATTTAAAATTTGAAGAAGATTGTTTCTGAAGATTGTGTGTAATCGACTACGAAACTGAATTCTTTGAAAAGAAACTGAACTCTTTGAAAAGAAGCTGAATTTCTTTAAAAGAAACTGAACTGTTTGAAAATAAACTGAACTCTTTAAAAAGAAACTGAGCTTTTTTAAAAGAAATTGAACTTTTTGAAAAGAAACTAAATTTTTTGAGAAGAAACTGAACTTTTTTAACAGAAACTGAATTTTTTGAAAAGAAATTGAACACTTTGAAAAGAAACTGAATTTTTTGAAAAGAAACTAAACTTTTTGAAAAGAAACTGAAATTTTTGGAAAAAAATTGAATTCTTTGAAAAGAAACTGATCTACCATTGCCAAATTTAAAAATTCTCAATTAAGCAGTCATCCACAGTATTAACCTATCGCAACAGAAACTCTGAATAATCCCCCCAAAAATGAATAATACTCAATCATTAACCACTATCCAACCCGAATTAGATGCACGAAATTAAAACATTTCATTCTTCAAGATCCATCACAATCAACTTAATCTCCCACTCTTTCTCCCCCAAAATTCATTACTAAATTCCCATAATTTTATGCATTTATGCAAACTTTGACACAAAAATACCTAAATCAGCCCAAAACACTCTCCCTAACATCGAGTAAACGAAACAATTCCCTGTCCAGTATCTACTCCTTCAATCGCATTAACAAAAACACGAATTCGCATAAAAATCCGCACTCCAGTCACCGGACACCGCTCACTGATTACACAAAAAATAACAAGAAAAAAAAATATATCGATACAAACGACAGACAAACAATGAAACTTCCTTGAACCACGAAAAGTTCAAAAACCTGACATCGGCAATATCTCCTATTTTTCGAAACAA
The DNA here is from genome assembly GCA_019453375.1 of Ctenoplectra terminalis. Lineage (NCBI taxonomy): Eukaryota > Metazoa > Arthropoda > Insecta > Hymenoptera > Apidae > Ctenoplectra > Ctenoplectra terminalis. The sequence goes on along the minus strand of SMSQ01019171.1, from coordinate 15,198 downwards.
AAAAATAATAGACGCAAACGAGCTGACTCGAAACAAGCATTACCCTTCGCTAGATCGAAAAGGGTTTCAAATTAAACCCGTTGGAACGACGAGAAAGGACGAAACGAGGCCCCAGACCGGCTCCCTTTGGTTTTGTCTTTCGTCGAACTGGCAAATCACCCATTGAGGGAAAAGTCGGTCAACGACGAGCGGCAACCACGACGATACAAATCCACCCCCGGTGACAGAGTCGCGGATAAGCGCGATATCTGGTCATTGTTCACTGGTAAACGACGGAAACGAGAGGCAGAACGGGGGTTGTGCGCGAAAATAACGGAGGAAATGACGACTCCAACCGAAGGACTCTCTTTCAACGACCTACTTCCATTGTGTCTCCTGCTTTTGCTCCAACGGAAGGAGAACCACCGTAATGGAATATTAATATTGGGGTTGCCGAGCAACTTCTGTCGCTACTGCGTGCTTCTGATACAAAAAGGACCAGTTCTTTGGGATTTTCGGAGGGGAATTTTTTCGAAGAAATCTTCTTTTTTTTCCGCGGTCGTTTCGCTGGAAAAAATATTGGATTGTCCGGAAAGTTGGTGCCGATTTTTAAGGAAAATTCAAACATGACAGATTTAAATTTCCTTATACATTCATTAAATTATATATGTTCAATTTTGTTCTATAACCTTTCGCCATCTTTCACGTAACTCGAATATCCCATCCTTCGAAAACTTCTTAGGTTTTTCGGCGAAAAACTTTTCCATATTTAACGCTAGAACTACCGTGTCAGTCAAAATGACCGGTTCGTAATTGGTCATAGAAATTTTATAAATTTACAGTGGCGCATTTTTAGGGATTTTCGATAATTTTTTAAACGAAATACGCACAAAGAATTATTACCCCTGATACAAGTATTTTGTCAAATACTTAACATTTCGATTTCCTTGGTAGAAATAAGTCTATTTTAATGGTCGGTAGTTCTACCGTTAATAGCGTATAAAACTAACGAAAATGAATGTATCTTAACGAAACTTTTGTCTAAAGATGCCTCAAGTGTCAGTCCTTAGAATATGTACGCGTGTCATTTGTTTTTAATCATTCCGACATATTCAGACCTGTTCTAACGGCACCTACCGAAAATCGGCACCAACTTTCCGGACAACCCAATATGTTTGCAATCCGTCAAATTGACGGATTTCTGTAAAAGTGAAATACAGCTAGACAATAAAACTCTCCATCGGAAGATGTTTTGGGTGCCGCTTTGCCTTCGCGGTAAGAAGAAACACTGTTTTATTAAGCACAGTTCTTATTTAACGCTTAGAAAAATCTTCGTGCAAAAGAGGACCGACCACGCGCTATGTGTGCATTTTCGTACGTACATTCGCTACAAGTAAATCTATTTTAACCGTCGGTAGTTCTAGCGTTAGAACGCTATTAGGTCCATCCACCTCGTTATCGATGCAAAGTATTAGGCTGTTCCGAAAGTTTCTTCCGTTGTCTTCGCGCAACAGCTTCGTTTGACAGTATTTATATAAATATTCAGACTTATCTATTAAACGAGAAACGCAGGAAGGTGATAAATCAAAATGGATCCTACATAGAATAATAATATATTGTAAAACAAAAATGTTACGCATCCAATACTTATTAACACATTGAAGACCAGCGACTTTTTTGAAAATCTTACTATGGGATCAAGTTACACTCGAATCAAATTTTTACTTGTACGCTTTTACGAAATATTTATACCTACGGTAAATAGGTATCTTCATATTAATTTTCAGATCAAGCGATCGTTTTGGAACGTAACTTTTCATTTATAATTACTTTCCACTTTTATGAATTGAAAGAAACGAAATACGAGATATCTCGCGATCGGTCCACAATGTGTTGATACAACGAACGAAACTTTTGGGACAACCTAATAAAACGATTCTAGACGAAAGAAAAGAAACCTTTTTCAAATTACGTGGTTGCTAATAACCCATTCGGGTTGATGCAACTTTAAATTTAAGTTAAAAAAAGAAAAAAAAAGAAACCTTTTCCTTATTACAATTCGAAAACACGAACCTCACCGTCGATTCTTGCTCCAGCAACAAAATAAATAAAACACATTCGATATTCATGAGGATGATGGTATTAATAAAACATTCATCCTTCGTGTCATTAGCGGACAGAAGATTTACAGCGAGCTAGCATATAGGTTATCGGATTTTCCGGAAATAGCCGACAATCTTTAACGTCCTCGAGATGAGAAAGTGGATCGTGGAAGTCGCTAAGAATACTCGATTCGCTCTATTCAATGCTCCCTGTCGGCGACGATATCCCGGCATTCCTCCCCTTTCGATATCTCTGAATGCACGACGGACTTACGGCGTGTCCCTGAGCTGAACTCGAAATTAGGGAAGGGAAAGTGGAAGGACGAGAATAGAAGACACGTAAGTCCGTTTTAAAGCTTCCGCCGCGTGGTCGAATTCGATTTTACGATTTCAAGTTAAAGGACACGGAGGGCAGGGTTACGGTAAGGATTTGGAACTTCGTTGCGGTTGTTCTATTTTCTTTCTTTTTTCTTTTAACCCTTGTATGCTTTTCAGAAATAGTTACACAGATGATATTAGTTTTTTTTTTTTATTGTATCAACCCTTTGTATTTCTAAACTTTTTTAAGATATTAATTAACTTAAACTAGTTTAGGTTTTAGAGGACTGTTATGAGAACTTAAAGTGTGGTTTTGGAAAAAGAAAGAATATTATGAATATTTACGATTTTTATTTATTTCGTTCGTTTTATTTTCAAATAAAAAGAGGTCTGTGATTTGAGCAAAATATGAAATTTAACATTATAAAAACTGAATACCAAAAACTTGATAAAAACTTTCTGAAGGAAATTACGCACGTCGATGTAGTGCGAAGGGTTAATATCTTAGAGAAAATGTCGACGAGTTATGTTTTACTCATAGATTCATAATTTAAACAAATAAATTAAATTTAGATGCAATTGGGAAGAAATGAAACACTTTATAGTATACAGAAATATGAAATGCGTGAAGCGTATGAGGGTCAAGCTTGACACTAGATTTAGGGAACAATTTGATGCATTTTAAATTTTTAACACTGGATTTCGGAAATTCGTCACTTTGACGAATTTTAGATTTTTAACACTAGATTTAGGGAATTCGTTGTTTGACACACTTTAGATTTTGAACACTGGATTTAGAGAATTCGTCAGTTTGACGCATTTTAGATTTTTAACACCAGATTTAGGAAAATCGTCAGTTTGACGCATTTTAGATTTTGAACACTGGATTTAAGGAATTCGTCAGTTTGATTCCTCATTATAGATTTTGCAAAATTAAATAGATTTAATCTATCTATCGAATATAATCAACGAAGTTCGGTGCAATTTTATAAAAATTTATAAAAATTAAATAGATTTTATCAAAATCTATTTATTACTATAATTATTTACTATAAACAGATTTTGCAAAGTTAAATAAATTTAATCAAATACTATTTATTTTTGCAAAATTGCACCAAATTTCGTTGCAATTCCTTTTTCTTAAGTCTTCTACAAATCCATAACGATGTTCCATCTCCGGTACAGAATTGCTCCAAAGCACAGACACATCCAAATTACTTAAAACTTCCTCTTCAAAGATCTCCATAAAAATACAGTAATATCGTAGTATTACTTCAAAGCATAAAAACATTCCAATCACTTGTTACATATTTTTTGAAGCTCTTCAAAAATCTGTGACACCGTGACACCACTGTAGCGTTGCTCCAAGGCATAACGGTACCGCACTGGGTTGTAATTTTTTTATTTAAATTATCGACAAACCCAGAACAACGCTTCGGTACTATAAAATTATAAAATTATTATTTGCAGCCGTAACGGTATCGAATTTGGTTGCAACTCTGCAAGTCTACAGAAATATCTATCTGGATGCGTCAACATTACCATAGTATTATTCTAAGGCACAAGGATATCGAACTTGGTCGCAAGTTGGCTACTTAAGCTACGTAAACGCGTAGTTCGTAGCTCGCTGCTGCGTCACCGGTGTTTTTATTTTATCTCGAGAAACCTTTCACTTCGACGCTACGTGGGAAAACAGCGATTAAAAATAAAGGAAGCAGCGAGAACGCTAACGATCCTGTAGGCGAGTTCCTTGCTGCCCTGCAGCCTTCTAACGACCTTCCGAGGCATCATCATTAAGGGTTGAATTAAATTATTCCTTCTTCTTGAGAGATTAAATGCGTCTATTAAGCTCTGCTTCGATTATGTTTGATTCGTATTTTTAACCGGTTCTATTATTACCTTCAGACGATGGATTTTTTTAAATTCTTATATCGGGGTAGATCTGCGTGGATTTTGTTCTCAACCCTTTGCGCTTCTTAACTTTTTTAAGTTTCATGGGAATATTGTGAAAATATAAAGCACTGTTTTGAAAATAAACTTCAGTTTGTTCTATGATTGTGTTAAGACGATAGATTTTTAATTCTTAAATCAAGCTAAACTTTTTTAAGTTTCATTGGAATATTGTGAAAATATGACACATTGTTTGGAAAATAAACTTCAGTTTGTTCTGTTATTACTTTCAGACGATAGATTTTTAATTCTCAAATAGGGGTAGATCTGTGTAGATTTTGTTCTCAACCCTTTGCAGTTCTTAACTTTTTTAAGTTTCATTGGAATATTGTGAAAATATGACACATTGTTTGGAAAATAAACTTCAGTTTGTTCTGTTATTACTTTCAGACGATAGATTTTTAATTCTCAAATAGGGGTACATGTGAGAGGATTTTGTTCTCAACCCTTTGCAGCTCTAAACTTTTTTAAGTTTCATAGGAATATTGTGAAAATGTAAAGCATTGTTTGGAAAATAAATTTCACTTTGTCCTATTATTATGTTCAGACGATAGACTTTTAATTCTTAAATAGGCGTAAATCTGCGTGGATTTTGTTTTCAACCCTTTTAATTTTAAACTTTTTTAAGTTTCATGGAAATATTGTAAAAATATAAAGCACTGTTTTGAAAATAAATTTCACTTTGTTCTATTATTATGTTTAGACGATAGATTATTATTAATTCTTAAATCGGGGTAGATCTGTGTGGATTTTGTTTTCAACCCTTTGCAGTTCTAAACTTTTTTAAGTTTCATGGCACTATTGTGAAAATATAAAGCATTTTTTTGTTTTGAAAAGCAAAAAGATTCTAAATATTTTCGAGTTTTTATTCATTTGATTAATTGGGTTTGTTTCAAAACAAAACAAATTTTTTAACCGATGAAAATACAATATTTCGCTTAAAACCTAACAGCCAGTAAAGTGCAAATGAGTTAACAGTGATGCGAAGATTAGAAAAATACAATTAATCTTGTTTATACGCCAAGAAAATGCAATATCGCTTCTAGAAAAATTTAATATTAACGCGAACGAGTATCTAACTTCGTATCCTTCAACAAGTTCAAGGAACCATAAACATAGAGCAAGCGGTGAAAAAGGCTCTGCAAAATGTAATTAAAATATAACAAGAATGTTAAGTTCCGCCAAGGGGTCGCGAAAAAGGTTTTAATTTATTACAAGCGGAAAGTTGCATTTTATCTCGAGATTATCGCGTTTCTTTGAAGAAGTTCCGACGACTAACGAACTCGCTGCTGTATGCTCGCAAAACTGGGTCACGGTTATTTTATTCAAACGTTTATCCAATAAGTTTATTATCGGAGAAAAATTGCATGCTCTGTCAAGAATTGGTATCGTCAAGACGATCGTCTGATTAAAAAGACGAAACCGTTTATTGTTCGACTTCAATGATTGCTTTTAACACTAGGTTTACGGGCATCGATTGAATCATTTTAATGGGCACATTGAAATACAAATTTTTTGTAACATCATTAGTTCAGTTTACTTCAAATTAATAGATTTCTATAAGCAAAGATTTGCTTCGTACATTTTTCTATAT
>SMSQ01019169.1:0-15491 GCA_019453375.1 Ctenoplectra terminalis | reverse complement strand
CAACAAAGATTACGCTTACTGTATCTAACTCACATTACACCTTTAATCCTATTTATTTCAGTTTTATCCTTTCACATTAAAATTTAATAGAAATTTATAAACGTATCAATATGTTACAACTTATAAAAACATGAAAGTCCAGCCAAATTATTAACAGTATTTGGAAGTAACTTATCAACACCAGAACTAAGCGATCAAAATAACCAATTCCTAATTTCTTCTAGAAATTTTATAAATATACTGTGATACATTTTCGATAATATTTTTCGTTTATCTCTCTTGTATTACGTGCATTTTTACACACCATTCATTTTGATTTCTTTAATACAAGAAAGTATACTTCAATCGCCGATAGTTCCAGTGTTAAATACGAACCAGTGACTCGAACTGCACAGGATTAAGAAATCGCAACCCCGAAAATAAAAACGAAAGACGTCCGAACATATCAACCCCATCAAACCAAATCAAAGTATCGTTACATTAAATGATTATTTCGATACGAAAAGAAGAAAACGAAGAACCCGTAGGAGCGAGCCAACCTTCTTGGCTCGAGTTATAGTGAACGTCGTTCCGCGAGAGGCAAAAATTCGACCGCTCCAATTGTGACCAGCGCTCGTGTGTTGGCCCAATTGCGAGACGTTACACGGACGTGGTGCACTCATGCAAGGGTAGCCGTAATGTCGATGTCTCACGTAAATCACCACACCCTGTTATGACGTCACATGATTTACCCTGACCCATGAAGCGTAGGGTGAGCCTGTAAAGCGGGCGAAAAGGTAACGAACAAATGGTGTCGGCTTTGCCGAGCCATCGAGTCACGAAAGAACGGCCAAGCTTAATTAGCATACGGATATCGTTATAGCTGATACTTCGGACACCTTGAAAAACTTTCAGCGTCGATCAATCGATAGAGCGGAGATGGAAGGCGAGACGCTCGAATTTTTCTTGACGGGATAATGGAGGCAATGATAATGCTAGCGTTTGAAATCTAGCGTAAGGAAGGTTCAATTCGATGGAAAATAAGGGAAACGAGGATAAGATTGGAGATTCAGAGAGAGAGAGTACACCGAAGGGGGTGAAAATCAGACGCGATAATGGTATAACCGTGCCGTCGAGGGTCCGAAATGGGTTAGTGAATTAAAGGGTTATTGAGAATTTGGTCCTTCCTTTTCTTTTTAATTTGAGAATTTCAGTTTCTTCACTGAATTTGAAGTAATTGCTTTAATTATTATTATTTTTTTTTTTTTTATTTTTTTTTGGTTCGTTAAGATTGCATTTTATTTTCCGTTTAGTCTTAAGACTAAGAGCTTGTTAGACTACAGATTTTGATTTCGATGCTTGAGTTTTAATTTTGCTATATTTGCTTGTAAATGAATTAAACATATTCTAAAATTGAATGAAAAGTGCGGTATCAAAAAATAAATGTAAGATTTCGTTTTAAATTGATACATGCATATAAGTTGTCCCGAATAATTAAAATCGTTTTATAAAAAGATATAACAATTCTACGTTCTTCAAAAAAGTAATCATTTCATGGAAAATGAAATATTTAAAAATATTTTCAATCACTGTTTTGATCGACACAAAAATTAGAAAATAATTCAGGACAAAAATTTCCAGATACATTCGTATCAATGCTTCATATTGAAGTAACTTCCGTTTCATCGGTTCCCTACAAATTATTGATACTCGTTCAACGTAATCGACTGAATTCAATTGCGTTCGTGGAATCTGCAATATTGCTTGGATTTTCAGTTCGTTTCCACAACGCTTCTCTCGAATTTATCACGCACTCGTTTCGTACTTCATTGCAATTTCGAAGTGTATCGTCAACCTTGCCTCTTTTTTTTTTTTCTCGTTATTTCTGACGAACAAAGTCAATACTGAAAATGTACAGAATCGATCGATTTCAATCACTTTTACGTAATTTAACCATTTATTTTCAATCGCGTTCGTGACACGAATTTCACAGGATTGCGTAAATACCTCTGTCCGTCCATGTGCAACTGAGCAAAACAACATACTAATGCAAAACTATAATAAATACACGTAACAGGATATGCGCGAGAACTGTATGCATGCATGCATTCGAAATGATTTATATGCGTTTGATGTTACCGAATTAGTGGCAAAGTACCGAGTTATTGGCACAAAATTGTTGCTTAACTTTTCGTTTAAAATATTTTTACGTTTAAAATATTTTACTGCAGATCATTTTTATATAAGTATTTTAAATTAAAACTGCAATGCTGTTTTAATCATTTCTATACCAAAATATTAGATACAGCATTATAATATTTTTCATCATAAGATAACTATTCTGTGTATTAACATTCGCACTCAGAAATATAAATTAAAAAAAAATAGAAAAAGAAAATTATAACTTAAGAAAGTATTTATAACTAATTTATAATTTATTAAATTTAGAACATTTTTCATAATATATAATGTAAGTTACAAAACCACAACTAGAACAAAAATCACTTCTAGATTTCTCAATAATTTAGCAAATATTATACCCATATTCCTATTTATTGTAATTCATCCTCAAATGAGAATATCGTTGCTGATACTGATACACTCGGTTCGAATCTAAAACAATTTCAACGCAATGGAACTCTGCAATTCTCGACCATCATTTCTTCGAATGGTCGTCGGTACGGGAGAAGCGACCGAAAGGACACGAGGAAATAATTTCAGTGTACTTTCGCTCGCATAAATTGAGCGGTCAAACACAAGCCGGAGTCAGGCAGTCTCCTGCCGGTTGTCAGTGACCATTTCGGCCAAGGGATTCGAGGGATCGAAGGGTGGAATGTCGGTTTGGGCCCTCACGTACTCCACCGGCTAATCCAATCCGAAAGCTGTCCAACAATCTCCCTGTATCTACTGTAAACGAATAGAGAGCGGTAGCTCGTGTCGAGGGAAATGGCAGTCTTAAGGGGATTCGATCCGGTAAATCTTCGTGCTTAAGACTCGATTCATCTCCATGCTGAATCAACAGAATTTTCAAATTAAATGTTAAACGTGGCCCAACGACAATGTTAGTTCTTGTTTGCGTAGCACTGATACGATAACGCTGTCGTTTGGGCTTTTGGGAATGTTGATCTGACAAATGGTCCAATGCAAACTAGAAATTCGGCTACTATGTATGATAAAATATGTACAAATTTATGGGAACAGATTATACGTAACGATTTTAGGGTAACAATTATTTATAGATTGACCTCCTCAGTATTTTAATTATTAAGTAAAAAGTATTTTATTTTCCTTAATTACTAAAAAATGCTATAATGTCTATTGGCCATTAAACAAAGTTATTTAAATTGTTCACGGAAAAAATATTATAACGAAGTTATTATAGTTCAGTCCAATATTGTAAATATTTTTTAAGGTTAGTATCTTGTTTATAAGTGTGAAAATGACTCAATAATTTTCAGATATCAATAATAGAAATATCTGTTTATAAAAAATTAATAAAATTGGCGAACATCTCAATTTTACTTTAATGTAAATTTACATAGCTTGTGTATATTTAAAAAATGTGTAAATATTCATCGACAAAATAGTTGGAGAACATTATTTTATTTAAACGTTATTGAGTAAAATTTACTTTACCATTCGATCATCTATATTTGGGCACACAGAAGATTTCAGTAATTTTCTAACATTTCCAACTTCTTGTTTACCACGCTATCTCTCTTGGCAATATTTCAACAGTGAACTCTAATCAATGTTCCCCGATGTATCGGAAAGATTGGAACGAAAGTTTCTAATTTTCCGCGTGAAATCTACCGAGCGCATCCCCCTTCCAGTTACCCAAGTTTCTTCGATTATCGGCGACAACTTCGAAATAAAACCGTGCACAACTATTTGCGTCCCCAGGAATTGTTCAACCATTACCTGAGTTAGCTTAGTTAACAGTTAACAATTATATATTTTACCGAACAATCCTACAGCTAAAATGAACTTTACTCTCCACAGTTTTCTAAAGTAACTCGGAATATAGTAATAAATTAATTTTTTGTTAAATATTCCGTGTAAGAGATTAATTTTTTAATTTTGTAACTGAAAGCTTTATATGATCGAAGGGAAAAATTGTTTTAATAGAAGCTCTGCTGTAAGTACATTTTGACTAATATACACGCAAGTCAAGCATAATTAAATTCATTTGAAATAAAAATATTTTTCTCGTGAGAAAGTTACTTCAATCTAAGAGGCTAAATAGCTATTTAGGCTCGGATTTCATAAAAATTCAGTCGAGGAATTTTTACGTCTTCTCCAAGTAAAATAAATTTTACGGAACGTTAACCCATTTCTCGCGTTGAAACGAATAAGCCCGTTCGTATCGAGACGATATTTTACCTCTCATAATTAATGTCAATCTACATTTTTCCACTAAAGTGCATCATAGCATGCACATCGAGTTTATACTGTTGAGATAATTTTTTGCAACCCTCGGAAAGTACAATTTGCAAATTGCTATAAAAAGCGAACAATTGTGCAATCGGTAGAAAATAAATACCGCATGAATTGTGATATCCAGAAAGCGTAATATTTCTTTTGAACACAAAGATAAAAGGACTTGTAATAAATGCTGCAATAACATGAAAAGCTCAAACAGTAATTCACCCTGTCTCATAAATAGTAAAAATGAAAAAGTGCAATATTCAAATTTCTTAAATGAAATTTTTACGAGCTAAAACCTTATTTCGATTGTTCTAATTGTGACATTTTTTTTTATTTTTAACCCTTTGCATCCCACTGGCGCCATTATATCGACACGTCATTTTTCTTCAGAGATTAAATTCTATGTTTAATATTATATTTTTGACAATTCAATTTTTTTTTTGTTTGAATACAAAGCAAATTAATCAAATAAATAAATAATCGTAAGCATTTAGAATTTCGTTTTCTTTCTGAAACAACGCTTTGAGCTTTTCACAATAGTCCTGTGAAACTGAAAGAAGTTTAGCAGTGTAAAGGACTAAAAAAATCGGGATTTTATCTTTTTTTCTTACCTATGATATACGAAAGATTGTCACCCGGCCGCAAAGGTTATCACTGTCTGGCCGATGCAAATGGATACTAGGATCGCATTAATCAACGCCGTGCCGTTTATTTAGGACGCCATGTTCGATTTGGTTCGCATGCAGCGAAAGAAGTCGCGTTACAATTTCATAGCAGGCTGACTTTTAATTGACGTACAGTAATTTGCTGGGATACTTAGCGAGCTGTGTCCGTCACTCTCTGCGACTGACATTAATCGTCGTTTAAATGCATCGGTAAACAGTGCGGTCCGAATACTCTGTTATTGCATATTTTTATATTTTTTTCCGCGTGTCATGTTCTTACAATTGTATTTATTTTATTTTTCCGATGAAAAGAAGGATCGTTGAAAATGTATAAAAATTGTTAACGAGACACTTTCATTGTATTATAAAAAAGTACGAAAAATACATTAACGATATATTTATGTACTGAGAATAAAGAATGAGGACTGGAGAATGTATCGTACGATTTTTTGTAAGAAATAATCTTTCGCGAAAACATACTACGCGAAAATGCAATGTATACCAGAAACAAAATATCTATTTAATTTTTTATATAAATATAAAAATTTCAACGTACCGTACCAATAATTCTATGGCATTTTAAAGTTACTTTCCCTTTCTGTTATAACAATTTTCCAACGAATGGACCGACGCGATTCAGAACAAACGTAAATAAATTAAGAAGGAAAATTTCGAATTAGAAGTTTTAAACAGGAACCCAGACGCTCGTTCCTATCGAGTGCATTTAATAGACCCGGGAGTAAGTGAAACCAGTTACACTTAACGTCACATGCAATTGGATTACACCCGGTCGCGGTTCGTGCGCATTCGATGAACGTATTCGAGGTCAAAATAAAGTGGCAAACGAAGCCGAAGTTGCGAAGAACCTTGTCGTCACGCGAGCAATATTACGGCTTTCATGTCGGCATTATTTTCGTATTTTCACAACCCAGAATTTACATACATAAGACCACGATATTGGCTCGAAGAAAAAAAAAGAAAATAAAAAAAATGACGAAAAAAACTCTACAAAGGTTTCTTTAACTATGTGAATTTCAAAACTATCGTTTTAAAATTTTTGATTAACATGTTCGTACAACTGCTTGTCGAATACTTTGCAAAGAAAATAATCATCGAAAGGATGACGATGAACGAGTTATTTAACAGATCAAATAATTTTAGATTTTAATTAATTGCAATTAATTAAAGCGTTTCAATGAAGTTCTAGAGGTCGATAATATATCGTTTATGAATGAAGAAATTTAGCTGAACAACAGAAATCAGGTATTGAATGGAGAATTTAGTGGCAAGATCAACAGTGATCAACTCGTGGCGATTAGAATCCATTTCTGCACTAAATCTTCAGGGACCGCACAAGCTTGCAAACGCTTAGACACCAGTTGCAATAACGTATCGCACGATTCAATCAATTTCAGGTCCGAAAATTAATCCATTTCATCTTTCGATGTTAAACTAACCGACATAAGAAAAGTTTCGATACTTTTTACCACTGTTTTATAATATTCTCTCATCAGGCGATATAAAAAAGTTTCAATATTGAATTACTTTAAAGATTCTTTGACAGAAGCCTTTTGTTTCAATTTTTCTTTTCGTCTGGAACAAAAGTTTTTCAATAAAATTTTGTCACCTTGAATCAAGTAGCGTAACAGAGATCTTGGTACGTCTTCAACTTAGAAACTACACGATGAAAATGTGTCGCGTTAGATCAAGCAACACGAGAAAAGTTTCTTCTTATAGTTTCTTATTTTAGAAGCTACCCGATGGAGGTCTTTCACGCGGTGCCAAGTAACAAGAGACAATAATTCATGAGCGTAGAATCTCGATGAAAAAAACTCTGTGTTAAATTCATTGGCTCTTTCAAATTTAAGCAAGTCGTCAGATAAGACGTTGAAAATTTCACATGTTAAATTACGTGATGCATAACGTAATTGTTAAAATTTATTGCCTATGGACAATTGAAATTATGAATTTTTTTTGCCTGCTATCGTTCGTTAGAAACGAAACTCGTAGAAATACCCTCGAATAACCGCAATATACACGCAAGTCAAGTATAATTAAATTCATTTGAAGTAAAAATATTTTTTCTTCGGAATGTAGCTTCGATCTAAGAGGCTAAATAGCCACTTAGGCTAGGACTTCATATAAATTCAGTCGTCGAAGATTACTATCTGCTGATTAGAACACTTTTACTACTAATTTGAGAAGATTTAGCGATAGCGATAAATAAGCGATAAGTCGTACAATTTTACGAAAAAAAAAAAAAAGAAAGGAAAACGTGCGTTTCAGCGAGACATTAACGTTTCGTTGACACACCCTTCGGTTTATTTACGAGGAAGACGGGGTCGACTGAATAATTAAACACAATAGGACTTACATTACTCCGATATCTAGTTAAAGCAGTAATAGCGGCTATGGTTATGCAATGTTCGTAGTAATGAAATTGCTTGCATATACAATTTACGATCACGATAGCAGGTACGTTGTCTCGGTATACTCAATGAACACAACTAATAAATTCTGCTCCTGTTCGTTTGGTCGTTGACAAATTTGTGCACCATTTATTCGCTTACACGAATTCAAAACGCTGTCTTTTATCATTAAGTCGTTGACTGGAGATAATTGAATATATCTTATTTAGTATATTTATGTATCCGTACATAAATTTAATAGCGTCACAATTTTTTTAACATTTTTCCAGGATTATTGTTTCTATAAATCTGTCTTATTTCACGTAGTTGTACGCGTTATTCGCGAATAAAAAAATTAATTCAGAAAAATACGTTACTCTGTTACGTTAAACTGTTTCCATATATTTCTTTCAGGGTGGCTTTTTTTCAAATCGCTAATTAATTCTACCGCTTTCATTTTTGGTTCTACATTTCATGCTTATTCTTAATACGTTACAACTCTTTTTCAGAAGAAATTACAGTCGTAACGTGAAATTAAAGAGACTATAAATATGAAAATTCAGTGCAGAGAAAAGTGTCGTGTAAAAATGAAATGAAATTTCCACGTCTCTTTCCCTGCAGACCTTACATCACAGCCCTGTTCTTTCAATTACGAAATAATAATTCTTATTTCAACGTAACACACCGAGTTCGTTCGTTCTTTGTTTCAATATAAATAATACAATGAAAGTCTGCTAATTTGAAACTTTTAAGCTTTTTATTTATTCGAAGCGTAACGAAACTATGCATACGTGTGCGTAAAACGTGGAAACACGACTTTTATGAACTAAAAATATAATTTAAATAACGATTGAAAGTTTCACAGTTGGAAACATTCAGAAAATTTCCTATACAAAGTGGCAAAAGTATTTTGAACAAAGTTTTCGAAGCGATTTCTTTTGCGCGAAAGAGAGAAGAAGAAGTGGAACACTTCGTTATTCAAAAGGTTTTTGATCCGCAACTTAGTTTTAATTTGTTTCCATCAGATAAACTGGATTACGAGTTTTCGAGCAACTTCTGCATTTCAGATCACGATAGTAATCTACCAGAGAATGAACCGATATTGTTTTGGGTCAAGGCAGCACTCTCTTCGAACGAAAACTATGTCGGAATTTCATCAGAGAGAACAGAAACTCCGATAGAAGTAGATAAAACAAGATCCCTTAAATTGAACCTTCTAATAATGCAATTTCTGATATGTCGTTTCCAATCATGTCCGCAATCAATCAACTTTCCTCTAACTTGTTCAATCGTATAAATCATCTATGTATCATTCGTCATTTATTATTATATATTTTTTTATATTTTCAGACTTTCATTTTTCATGAAATATCGATCCGGAACATTCCAACAACTAATATTTACTTACATTTATTATAGAGAGCATTCAGTAGTTTAAATTAGATTCTGTATTAACTAAAAGTAATTATGAATTAACAAAGTCAAAAGATACAGTGTAAATGGCTAATGACTCGACCGAATTAATTTATTAAAATTCTAAATTAAAATTCAATAAGATGTAATTCACTCACCTAAGAAAATTTCCTAAATAATTTCATAATTCGATACTGATTCAATAACAACCGCGAAACTTTTATCTAAATTCACCATACTTCACTCGCCACATTATTTAAAAAAAACATGAAACAATCAAACCAGCTTTAAAAAATAAAATTCAATAAAAAAATTCAAAACAAAATTATACTGAACGCATAAAACCTTTCCATCCTAAAACTTTTCGAACTTCAAACCAAAAAATCCACCTGATACTCCTGCTCAACAGGGAGGTATTTAACAAACACAATTTCGAGTACACAAATTTCCTCACAAATTAATAAGTGATAAAATCTTATCGATACAATTTTGTACAAGTCTTTCCCACGTACAACCGTCGTATCGCTCTAAGGAATACTGCGAGACAGTCGGCAAAGCTCTGTCCGCACGCGAGATCGATTCGCCAAGGTGAAAGCAATCGCGTACGAATTCCAAACACGGGTCGAAAAGTCGCGTGAAACTATTTACGTTCTGTTGTCTCACGCACGAGACACTCGACAGGCTCGACAAGCCAGACCGGGCAACAAGTGTTCCTCGCTTTGTGAAGGCGTAGCTTGCATGAACGAAGATTTCACCTTTTGCACGGCGGCTCGGCTGCTTCTCTGCCGATCGATCGCGCGCACCCCGAGACCGATTGATGCGAACAGACCGTGGTTTATATTCGCTCATAAAAATGTTTTGTCGCCTGGGTGCTCACTCGATCATCTGACCGGCTCTGTTTCGACGCACGAGGAATTCTCGCGATATTAAACGCGGTATTCAACAAGTCTCCGGTAGTCGTGCGAATGACTGCCCTTTATCAAGACGTCCTCCATGTTTGCGCTCGGGCTGAGAACTTGAAAAGTTTTGACAGAGTACAGGAATTTCTGGTAGATTTTATGTCATAAGTGGAACAGCGATATCTTTCATCTTGGAATGCTACTAATATTCAGAAAAATGTATTCGTTCCGTTCTTTTTTTTTTTTTTATTTGCTACGGACTGTAAAATGATGAAATAATATAGGTTGATTTTTATTTAAAATTGTAGCATTTAATGTGAAATAATTAGGTATTATTTTAGGATTAAAAAAAAAAATTGTTTAAATGAAAAATTACTTAGGGTAGCATTTAAGGGTTAAAGTTGAAAAACTAATTTAATTGTGACTGATATTATTTAATATTTGATTTACGGTTGAACATTTTTTTTAACTGTAAAATATATTTTCTTTTGTTGTTAATCACTGAGTTTTCTATGTACTGTATTTTGGAATTTTATAGATATTTAAAAAATTTTTCATTTCTTATTTTCTGGATGAAGTATTTAAAATTGTAGTCGTTAAAATAACTATATTAATAGAACAAAGTGTTGATCTATTCATGGATCTTAATTATAGCAGTGTTCCTTTGACCAAGGAAACTTTCTAAAGAAAAAATATGCGACAACGGATAATTAAATAAGCAACATCTAAGAAACATTTACACCGACTCGGTATACTTACTCCTTAAGCTAACTTTAAAATTGAGATTATAAACAAGTTTTGAAAAAGTTGACAGGAACAATAAAAATTGAAAATCTACAATCTACAAACGACACAATCATGGATAATAATTTATAAGAAAACAGATTAAAAGTTGGTTTCGTGAGTCTAAAGCCACGAAACTTTCGCGCACACACTCCCTGAAGTTACCTTAACATTCATGCTCAACGATTTAAAAATAAAATCTTCGATAAACCATAAAAAGAAAAAAAAAACAAATACATGATCACTTAAAAATCTAATCAAACAGTCTAATTAAACGAAGACCTATAAAAACTAAGTCTATTTTTTAGTAAAATTATACTTTAAAATTTGTTTTATACCTTTTTATACGCTCCCGATTCTGTTATTCAATTTTCCACAAATTAAAGAATCTAGATACACGATTTTCACATTAAAGTCTTCAAGTATACATTTGTTTGGATATAAAAAACAAAAAAGAAAACAAAAAGAAAATAGCATTTCATCACACGGAGATTTAAAAGTTTTCCATACGATGCAACGAAAAAATTCGCAAAACACGAACGTGACGAAAACTCGTTACAGAGACAAGAACTTTCATCAGTAACGAAACTTTGTTAGAGAAACAGAGTATTCTCTTATGTAACACTTTCCGCGAAATAACGAGACGTTTTGCGAGACAACACAAAGGAAAGTATAAGGAAACATTCTTTGAAGAGGGTATAAATTGTCACGAATCCGTACCGCGGAACAAGAACCTCTTTGGCGTTTCTGAAAATTGTAAGACACGAGATACGTTATCGTTACTTCGAGGGCCTCGCCTATCGGACGTGAAACTTTCTCTGCTCGCGAACCGAATCTAATGGTCGGAAGTACCATTCTAGATGCCAGTAATACGTACTTATTGTTCTGCCTGTTCTTTTTTTTATCGCTGTTTAAGTACCGTGGTGTCGTGAAGTTCATTAGAGAGCAATTTAGAACCTGGGTCTAAGAAAAGTGATTTTAAAAGGCTGTCTTACTGGAGCTCGCTTCGAAGGCTTTTTAGCTTTTTATATCTTTCTAATTATAGCGGAAATAAAAGAGTATGATAGTATGATCTATGTTATCTAAATAAATGTTGAGAATTAAAAAAAAATTCAATAGAAACAGATTATTTTTAAGATGAAAGTATTTTTAAATATTCCTGTCGTGTGATAAATAGACTGCAGATTTTTATGCGTTTATTGAAAAGATACGGAAATTCACCGAATGCACGTAATAAGTAGAAATGTATAAATAAATTAAAAATATAGTACCCATTATAATATTTATTGAATAAAATAATTACCTATCTAGCTTCTATTTTTTTAATTATATTCATAAAAATATAAATCTGCATGAAAATCCGCGATATTATTCTGCGTTTCTATTTTCAGTTTAATAGCACTTTTTAGAATTATTTTTTTTCAATTAGCCTTTTTTTTAATCAGTCTTGATACTTTTTCTTTCAATCAAATTAGAAGATGTAACAATGTCGTGTTAAGTGCGTTATCGCGCACTGAAATTATCTAACGTAGCTAACCAAATTGTAGTGGTTAACTTCGCACACAACATAATCCATTTATTTCCCGAACCGAACTTCTAAACTAAGCGTGACCAAGTAACAAATCAGCTAATAGCGGCATACCAGTTATTCCTGGTCACTCGGGCGGTACTGTTTGTCGTTTAAAATTGATTAATTCCATTGGTAACATTTGTTTAATTAAGTTATTTTTATAAAGATATTTTTAAACGATATTCTCTATTAAAGTTCAAACTTGTTGATACTATAATATTCTATAAAAATCTAGTTTTCAATAAAAATGTATTCCAGTTGCATCAAAATTTTAACTTACTGCTATACAGAAAAATATATTGTGAATAAAAATTAGACAATTATAAAAAAAATGTGAATATTTCGTTCAGTCACTACATATTACTTGCAAAATAAAATTTGCAAGTTCTTCCGACAATAATATTTAAAAGGTAGAAAAAATGGTGAAAAGAGATGCAAAATATAGAAGATAAACTCGCGTTTCTTTTTTTTATAAATATATATATACAAAAAAAAATTGCAAGAAAGTTAAAGAAATAATAGTTAAGTATAATGTTAATCCTATTGAGCTATGAATTTTCTTCTTCTACATTTTACGATAAGTTCTTCATTATTTGTGCTCTAAGCCCTTGACTTAAAGAACTATAAGCCTCTCTTACTACTCTTCACACCTTCGCAGACGTTAACTAAACTAGACTAAGCCTGTTCTTTGACACATTCTTAAAACTATCACGCTCATATCACACACCTGTCTCATATATTTTCTTAAGCTCACAATTTCGCCTAGATTCTTAGAATTCATTCACGCTTGCGGTTCTCTTTAACGTATATAGATCCTTGCATATTAATAAGTATTTTATCTCTTTAACACTATTTAAAATACTCATCACAATTCCTACGTTGTAAAAAAAATTTTTAAATATTAAAATATATATAAGAAAATTATACTGGCATAGTATCTTTAAAAACACACATTGTTCGAAGTTCCTAGAGAAAGAAATACCGCAAAAGTAGACGTCTTCGATAACACGAACTCCATTACAGTACAAAATGATACAACAGTAACGTAATATCGTATAACACATAAATTGGGATATCGACGACAAAAAGAAAATATTCTGTCGTTTTATACTTCTACCTTCACGTAACAAGATACATTCTCTCTCTTTTATGTCGCCAATCTTTCAAGTAAAATTTCATAAAAATAAATTCATACAAGTTGATAAAAGCAATTGAAAATTATTCCGGCGAAGTGACAATTTTACGCGTACTTGCATGCAGTTAACGCAGCTGCGAAAGAAAACCTCGCTTAATGAGATGACACTAAGGAAAAAGCCGCATTCATCTTTTTCTCGAATAAAGAAGCAGCGTCCGTAGCATTCGTTTCGTTACGCCGGCGAATTTACGCGCAGAATCAGCAAGGTAAGAAAGATACAGTGTTCGCTACACGAAGAGGGAAAAATATTGCAAGAAATCCCATGAAATTGCAATTGTGTTTCTTACGTGACGCTTCGATACGATTTACCGAAGGCAATATTTTCAATTCGATCTGTCGCGTTGATTCTCGCGTTTTCAGTACTGCTGACCGCCTGTCCGACCAAAGAAGTCACTTTCTACTTAGAATCGTATTTTGCTCCAAGGATCAACTTCGAGCAGCCAGTTTGCCTCCCTCGTGCGTCCTTTAATCCCGTCTAGTCTCGTCACGTTTCCCTCCAGGGGAATTTTGGTTAGTTCTACGCAATATTCTGAAACCATGTTACCGATAAATCTGGCCACGGGTAATGATGATAAAGTGTGTATCACGCGACGTTCACGCGAATGCTCGATTTTGTGCAGGACACTTTAATACCGTGGAGAACGGGGATTGTGCTTCGTTCAACTTGTAGAAAGATTTATTGGTTATACGGTGCTTCGATATATTGTCGTGTAGATTTTAATTAATAAAGATCAAGGATAAAGGGAAAATATTTATTGATATTTTGTTGTTGATTTATTTGTGTCGTATCGGATGAAAATTATATCTTCTTGCAAAAATAGAACTACAGTCATTCTATTCGATTAATTCTTGAAATGATAATCACTTGGCATCTGCTGGTTCATAAAGAAATATCCGAAAGATGTAATTTAAAATTAAAAAATTCAATTTCTTTTCTTTACGCTCAATTATACACACTTTAAAAACTAATTTTAAATTACGATCTTTGTACGATAGACATTAAAGAATTTTTAACCCGTTAAATAAAAATTATCTATTTGTTGAACTATCTTTTAAATTTCAAGATCAAATATAATAAGACTCGTGTTACACCGTTTTCCGTTCGAACAGAAAATTATAGCAATAACAAAGATTAACCGAAATTCAAATACAATTAAGTCTTCAATGATTAAACCCTAAATTGAAATTAAAAAGAAATATCAATTTTTCTCAAATATTGTACTCGACACAAAAAATATTCATATCTAAATTATTTCACCCCTGTTTCAACTTTCTCCTTTTTCTGACATAAAACGGAAAAAAAAGAGATCCCCAACCAAAACCTTCAATTACTCTACCCACAGATCCAGCTCTTCAGTGCCAAAGGCTCATACTCAACCACCCCCTAAAACATCAGCCCGAAAAAGTCAAGAAAACGCCCAAAGAAGCCTTCCAACCGAATCTTCTCGAATTATCTCTATAACTTTCATCCTACGTAACTCCTACGCACAACTCCGACCCGCCTATCAAAGTTACCTTCATAAACGCTCCGATGCCTTAAAATACGCTGCTCCTTAGCAACCAAATTGGTACATCGTTCCAAGACAATTGTGTATAAATAACAACGCTGAAATCGACATGTCCACGAGGACGAACGATTCAAAAACCCATGGCTGCTGTGTACACAGTCATCCGTGCACACGCGCGCGACCTCGCGTGTACGTGTCCCCGTGACTGCTATAGCACACGGATGGCGCGAGCGCCGTACGAGCAGGGCTATCGACCCTTTCTACTTCCAGTCAGAAGCCACGCGGTCTACTTTGCTCTGGTTTCCTTCACTACGGTGAATTTACCCATGAATATACACCAGACGGATCCAGGATCACCGTATTACATCAAGGGACTAACCTAACTACGAGTTTTATCGCCACGACTGCTCCGTTCGATGGAAAACTCGAATTCGTCCGACCGTTTCGTTGACACGATGATAAATCCTGAATGGTATACCCTGTTCTTGATAACTTCCGTCTCGTAAGCTCGAATATTTGACACAGCATTCGACTCAGCCCTTGTGTCGTCAAGGGTCGTAGAAATTGTGCGATGAAAGGATTTACGAAAGCGTTTTAACGCTGTTGGGCTACTTCGACGTGGAAAATTCGTTTTATCCTCTTG
>SMSQ01019168.1:0-24016 GCA_019453375.1 Ctenoplectra terminalis | reverse complement strand
TATATTATTTTCAAATTTCTCCCCTGTAAACCTTCACTTTACGTTGGGAATTATTCCCTAAATAAATCGAGTGATCATGAGCAAATCTTTTGATATCACTTATTCGGAAACTATTGTATCGTAATTTTATATCCAATTTTTCCTTAACCCTTTTAGTACCTTAAAGTCGATATGTCGACTTTGTGAATTTTCCAAAAAATTCGGCTTTCTGTTTTTAATATAATTTATCACGTTGACTCCAGTGTTCTAATTTTTTCGCCATGGGCAAGCTTCATTATTAGTGCGTTGCTTTACCAGTCTGCAAAGAATTGAGATATAATATGGCAATTTTTTGATTTACCAAACAAAAACGAACTACATATTTGGTGGTATACGCTATTCGATGTGACATCCAAATGTGAACCACCGGTGGTACTAGAGTTGATGTATTAAATACATGAAATGGCTTTACAAATCGTAATAGATACTTTAAAAATTGCATATTTTTCAAGATATTTTTAGACGGTATCCGGAAAACTTATAAAGTACTGTAAGGGTTAAGTGAAACTGAAATCTTTACATACGACTGCGAATAAAAATAAGAAATGTCTGCAGCTTTAAATTTAACTTAAAAAATATTTTATGATTGTAGTGTATTTGATCTGAAACATTCTTTTGAATAACACACAAATTTAACCCTTTCGCTACTACGGGTGATTATAGACGTCCGCCATAAAACGACCATTGGATGTTACGAGCGACTGTAGCCACTCGATGGATTGCATTTACATTTTTGAATACTATTTATATAACGCAAGAAAACAGTATTTAACCCTCTATAGACCGAATTTTATCTGGTTGTCAGAGAAAAAGTTACGATTGTTTACAGTTTTTCACTTTGGCTTCAAAATTCTTAAACTAATAATTGCTATAGATGAATTCTGGTATTACTACAGTAATACAGTAATCAAATTTAATAGTACAGTGATGACTGAATGAAATAAATTTTTTAAAATATAGATACATTTGATTGTAACTTCTAAGTCACACGGTCCCATAGAGGGTTAATACATGCGCGTACGTTAAACTAGAAAATTGAATATTATCCAAACATGTTGGAAATAGGCATCAAACTACTGATCGATGCGCCCTCGTATATGTAGATGAACAGCGTCGCTTTATTCCTTTGTTTTTTTCGTTTTCAGTTTCTTCTTTATCGTGCCGTGCATGCTCTCGCGTATTCATTTTTGTATTCACTTTTCTTGATTTTTATTATATCGTATCTATACCTTTATCTTCAGTTACTCATAAAATTAAGCGTACACTTACGTTGGTAATGAAAATTGGCGGAAAAATGAATGAAAACAAATATTTTAGTACAATAATACAATTTCATATAAAATTGAAAATGTTACAACATGATTTAACAAACAAAGGGGAGTTTGAAGAAAAGCTACACGAAGAATAGGAAAATATTTCGCCATCCTTCGTCGAAAAATTAATTCTATCCATGCCGCGACGTTTACAGGCAGTAATTCACAATAAAGGTTCCGCAACGAAATACTAATATGTTATATAACACGATGCCATAAATATCCACGTGTTGTTCCACTAAAGTAGTGATATTTATATATCTGCAGTTAGATATGATCAAATAGTTAATGCTATTCAAACACTTTTTTATGAACTCCTATGTAAACTATTCGAATAAATATATACTGAGTTATTGTAATAAAATATGTATATTTTCATTCATTTTCACGCCGATTTTTATTACCTATAAATGTACGCTCAATTTTGCGAGTAACTGTATATCAATCTATCTACTATCTGTATATCTATGCTATTATATAAAGAGAGAACCGATTTTTATGTTCGCGCAAAACTAAAGAACTACCAAACCAATCTTTCTCAAATTTTAAAATATTATTCCTGAATATTCTAGCACGGACATAGACTATACAGCATGTTTCAAAAACGGGTTATTAATATATAATTAATACGTAAATTTTTTCTACAATACCTCGCGCTTTTTTACGAGAGAAGTGAATTACCGCGGATATGTATCATGTTAAAGAATAGTTCCAATAAACATGAACCAGACACGCTAATATCTCGGGCAAAGCCGAGTCGGGGGATGTTAGTCACCAATAAAATTCTACAAAAGAATCATTGTCAGCGAGACAACGTAACATATGAGTCCCATATAATAGTAACATGGGACCGTTTTCTGTCAGACGGCCATAGCGAAAGGGTTAATAACATTAGATACAAAATTAAATTATAACACTACATATTTACTGAATAGTTATGCATATTACTATTAATTATATTATTACATAATGCAACAGTGAAATTTGCAATTTTTTAAATATACTTGATGAATTATTATTAGTTGTTCATCATTTTTGTGCTTTAGAAAATTTCAGGTTTCCTAAAGTGTAGATAATTTTTAGCATACATATGGTTAATCGTAAAGTTTTGTTGGATCTTTCACCGTAATTATTTAAACAGGTTTATTGACTTGAAGAGAAAATGGAACGCGAAGAGGGATACCGCGTTTATAAATGCAATATTACTGAAACGTCGAAGTCCGCATTGTCGAGCGTCAGCTGTAACGAGCCCCTCGGCACTCTTCGTTTAATTTCGCTTTAACTATGTAAATAGTAACCGTCGTTCGCAAGAATGCCAAACTATGCCCCAATATGTATCAATGTATTCAGATTATTTCATTAATACTGTCCGAGAAATTTTTACGAATATATTTACGTATTTATATATGCAACTTATACAATTAACACTGGAACTACCACCGATTAACGTACATTCGTTTACAACTAAGAAGTGAAAATGATAAATATACGAAAAAATATACAATGCAAGGAAAATAAATGTTTGTATATATTTTTTACAGACAGTCATGAAAAATGGTATAGCAGGATAAAATGGTCAAAAGTTTGAGTATAATGCACTTTTCGATAGCTGACCAAAAGAAAACATCGACACCAAGTTTCAACCCTCTATCTCAATCGAGAGGGTTGTCACAGGGAAAATTCGGATTACCGATTTTTACAACATTTTATTTATTTATTGGTACGCAAAAATTCTGAAAAAATTCTAGAATATTGTAGGTATGGTTATTTATAGTTGTGAATTTTTTAAGATTTTTTCGTTGCAAATCCTGAGTGCAAAAAATTGAAAAGTTGTACATGAAATTTTTATTTTGCAATATTTTTTTGAGTTTTTGATTTTTTGCATTCAGGATTTGCAACGAAAAAATCTGAAAAAATTCACAACTACAAATAACTACGTCTACGATATTCTAGAATTTTTTCAGAATTTTCGCGTACCATTAAATAAGGAAAATGTGGTAAAAATCGGTAATCCGAATTTTTCCTGTACCATCCTCTCGATTGAGGTAGAGGGTTGAAACTTGGTGTACGATGTTTTCTTTTGGTCAGCTATCGAAAAGTGCATTGTATTAAAACTTTTGACCATTTTATCCTGCTATACCTTTTGTAATAATGCGCTGTTGTAAATTTACAGAATTTTTTCTAGGGAATTACGAATCGGTCAGTTTGGTCATTTTGGTAATTCTAGTGTTAAAAAAATCTCTACACTCCAACCGTTAAATACGAAACTTTTGACAAATTAAATTTGTACATATTTTCTAAGCTTCAACCTGAACGAACCTAATCTGTAAAGATTGCAATGAAACATAAAACACAATAAAGAGTATCAATGCGATAGAAAGAGCAGAAAATAGAAATATAAAGAGAACTAGAAAACGAGGATATTTCATTGATTTTTACTATTATAAATTATAAGTTTATAATAATAATATAAATTATTATTACAAATCGGAATTATTTTACGTTAAACAAACCTTGTCGACCATTTTTATAAATATGTATACTTAAGTATTCTATGATAAATTTGTTATGATAAATTTTTTGTAAGCATGCATTCCTTTCTATTTAATAAAAAAAAGAAAAAAAAGTGTACACAGATATCGATATAGGTTAAGTTAAATTCTCGTAACAGAGTTAATGAAACAGCCTGAACATATGTACGACATACATATACGTTGATACGCGGTATCAACAGCATCTATACAAGTGTATGCTCGTGTATATCGAGTGTATGTACGATAACATGGTTTCGTGTAAGGACGTGTTACCGATGCCGAGTTATATGAGCAGATGTATGTATAAAATGTGTACACATGTACATATACATGAAAGATTATAAGTATATACATATTGGAAGTAAAACGTTAATAGAAAAAAGAGACAGGATTGAAGGATGTAATTATATAATAATACCTCTTTCCATGTTCCCGCTTGTATTCGCCGCTGTACTTGGACCTACTGCCTACGAGCTCTATTATCTCAGGTATGCTACTAGCAAAAATTGCCTGCAAATAGAAATCATAACTGGAAAACACTATGCCACTACGAACCGTTACAAACAAACTGGGTCATCTATGTATGGTTGCAATGTACAGCAGGGCTTTCGCCAGATATACATATATACACGTTCGCTGGATCCTCGGATTACGTGGTCGCAGCAGAACGAGAAAAAAAAGGGAAACGAGGAACGGGTAGAGATGCAGTTCAGGGGCAACGATCTGCGTTCTTCTACTCGATGTGCGCGCGTCTCTCATTGTTCTCCGGTAAAAAATCCTGACCGGTCTGTTATACCGGTACTCATAACGAGGTATGAATGTGTGATGACGTCTGGATTAGCGGAGACCAATCGGGGCGAGCATCGTAAAAAATGCACACTCCACGATGATTAACCTATGCTATGAGTTTGCAGGAAATTGACTTTGCGATCGCTGCGTCGATCTGATTCGACGACAATATTCTCGATCCAGCGATTAACGTTACAGAATCTCATAACGTGTTTTTTAACTGTTTAGCATTTTCTAAACGCTTGACACTAGAATTACTGACCATTAAAGTGTACTTATTTATACCGAATGAATCAAAATGAAAGGTATATGAGAAAATACATAGTACGAAGGAAACTAGTCTCTATCGATATTTTGATTAAGATGGTGGAAAAATTAATAAAATTTCTGTGAAAAGCTACGAATTGGTAATTCTAGTGTTAAAAAACGTTAAACTTTATTGATCTTTCAATTTTCGTAAATGTAATATACAATTTATAATTGCTACTACTGTTACGTTTCTTTCTGCAGTTACATCACAAGTAACGAGAATCAATATGGAAAAGATTAACATAAGTGTAAAAAAAACAATTAATTATTAATAATTGGAACGCAACAAAGTCAATCTCTTTGGTTACCTTTGTAATATGAATTTAGGAAAGATCTAATTCTTGAATATTGAAGCGAACAGTTTTTCGCATAAATCTGTTTAATTTCATTGTAGCATGTTCTAATATTGATTTATTATTAATATGAATAATATGAATGAATTTTAATAATTATAATAATATATATGTACCTATATTGACATGTAAAGTTGTGACAACGTGTTAATAAGCGTTAAAATAGTTATAATTGCAGGAAAATGTGAAAATATACAGTTATAAAAAAAAACGTTTTTTCATACAGAGCATTAAAAAAGACAATATTTAAGTCTTTTTTTTATCGTTATAC
Organism: Ctenoplectra terminalis; assembly: GCA_019453375.1. Lineage (NCBI taxonomy): Eukaryota > Metazoa > Arthropoda > Insecta > Hymenoptera > Apidae > Ctenoplectra > Ctenoplectra terminalis. The sequence goes on along the minus strand of SMSQ01019168.1, from coordinate 18,408 downwards.
TATATTCTCTATTCTGTTCATTTTTTGCATTAATTTTCGCCTTCAATCGTCGCAAGCATTTTTGTATAAAGAAACAAGAAGAATGCACATCTTTTATTTACCACTGCGTATGTAAGTTATTTTTTGTATTAAAGAAATGAATTAAAGAAGTCTGATTATAAACCGTGATTATTTTCAAATTTTTATATTTCAAGATTCATATACAGTTACTCACAAAATTGAGCGTACACTTATGTCGGTAATAAAAATCGGCGGGAAAATGAATGAAAACAGAAATTTTAGTAGAGTAACGCAAAAATATTACAACGTAATTTAATGAACAAAAGGGACTTTGAAACAAAGCTACGCGAAGAATGGGAAAATATTTCGCCATCTTTCATCGGAAAATTAATTCTATCCACGTCGCGACGTTTGCACGCAATAATCGACAACAAAGATTTTGGAAGGAAATACTAATATTTTGTATTAAATCCTATACGTATAATATAATATCATAAATAACTATGTATACGATCAATTTTATGCAACTGAAATAGCGATATTTTTATACTTTCAGTTAGATATAGCTAAATAGTTGATATTATTCAATAACTATTTTTGTGAATTGTTATTTAAACTATTCGAATGAATATAATATCGCGGTATGTATTGCGTTGAAATATCAATGTTTCCATTAATTTTCTCGTCGATTTTCATAACCACCATAAGTGTACGCTCGATTTTCTGAGTAACTCTATGATAAATCGATTTCTAGTGTTTATTTTTCAACGAAACTCGAGAAGAATGAAGAAGGAGCTAGAATGTCCATCTCGCGAAACACATCATTATTTATAACTGTTGGTGAAAGCAAGACATCAGAAAGCAACTTACACCAAAAAAGAATCAAGCTATCCTTTAGTATTCATAGGGGGACAGTATTCACTGTCGGACTCCTGTGTCCGGGATTGGTCCCATGAGCTTCCACGAATATCAAAATGCAAAGTTTTATTTCACGCTAGAAATATTTATTTAATTTTAATATAACGCAAAGGAGAAAATTATGTTAACACATTGCCAACCATACGAGTTGCACTTGTTCAACTATATCTGAAAGTATACTTGAAGAATTTTCTTTTAAATCCTATGTTATGGGAATTTATAACAGAAAGCTTGAAAATAAAATTCATCATTTCTCTCTAAAAGTAGGACAGAATAAAATACCATAGAAGAAAGTGTAACAGTAAGATATTACTTGAAAATGGTAGATCTCCTCGATTGGTAAACAATGTTTTACCAATGTGTTAAAATTTGACTTAGATTAAGTACTAATATTTGTATTATCAGAAAACTTGGTTCTTCTATAACTTTTTTTATTGCAATTTTTTATTGCATTCCGTTATTTTCGTTTCAATCACCGAAATGTTTCGCAAAATGAATAACTTTATCTTTTCTTCATTCTTTCAAATTTTTTTAAATAATACCGAAAATCGATTATTCGTACATGTATGAATCTACGAATACACAAAGTTTAAGAAAAAAAGTAAATAATTTTTTAACAAAGTACTTTGTCTTGTCCAAACAAGATGTTCAGAAACATTAAAGCATAAAATCAAAAACAAATTATATGAACTTTTTATATTAACACGATCTGTAGTAAAGTCAAGTAAATCCATTTCAATAATCAAAACGAAAAGTTACATTTCGCTTAAACAAATTTAATTTAATTATTTATTGTAAGTTCTTAAGTAACATCAGTTTTATTCATTTTGTTGATTACCAGTAATGTTCACCGAATAATACTTTTTTAACACTCTGTGTAGTATTTGAAACATACAGTTTTTAGGTTTCTCAAAAATAGATCTCGTACATGTAGACACGTAGATGTTAGGCTCGATGCAGGCGAGTGATCCTTGCGAGCTCGTTGTGATCATATGACTTTCTTTATTTTTCCAGTTAAAAACAACAAAAACAGACATATGATCGCACCGAGATCACAAGGACAATAGTCGGTTGCCTGCATCGAGCTTTAGAGCTGCTGATTTATGAGATACCTAATTATCTAGGTACTTATAAAATACCCGCATAAGTAAAAATCACTCGGATCCTCGTGTCCCTATAACATACCGGAATAGATAAAAATTACCCGGATATCTGTAAAACAATCGAATAAATAAGATAGTCGAGAATCTCGTTTTGGAAACCGATATTTTTGCATGTCAGTTATTTTCGATTAACAACAATAACATACAGAGTAACTACCAAATCGAGATTCTCTACTATATCTTCTTTCGGGTGTGATCGCAGCCATGATATAGGAAGGTCGTAAAATTGTTCGTGCATTAAAGTAAATTTGTTTCAGTTGCCAGGACGAGCGATTAACAGAAATATGATTTGATATGGATTTGAAACTGTGGTCAGGATTATAGATAGAAATCTTTCATTCAGCGTTATGTATATATCAGCTCTTTGGTATACAGGGTTTCCTAAAAGGTCTGTAAGTCCTTTTAAAGGATGATTTCTGAAGTGATTTCAAGCAATTTTTTCCTTTGCGAAAATGTCAAATTGGCTTTGTTAATGAGTTATTAACTAAAAACACTGATCAATCACGGAGCGACTAACAATAAAATGGCCGCCAGCGGGTACATTAACTCGGCGCCGTACTCATGCCTTAACGAACAAGTCAGAATGTATCGAACAAACTGTTGGCGTGTGTTGAACTAAATTTACATCGAATAAACTAAATAGTTGTTATTCGTGTAGAACGAATCAATTGATATTCAAGACTTGCCAATAGTTGCTTCGATACACTCTGACTTGTTTGTCGAGACACAAGGGCAGCTCAAAGCCAACGCTACAGCTAACAGACAGCTGTCTTACTCGCTCTGTGATTGGTCACTATTTTTCGTTAATAAATCATTAACAAAGCCAAATTTGACATTTTCGCAAAGGAAAAAGTTCCTTGAAATCATATCAGGAATCATCCCTTAAAGAGACTTGCGGACTTTTTAGGAAACTCTGTATAATATGGCCCGGAGTGTCGCAAGATTTATCGATACCACTTCTTAATGCTTCAATTTACGACCGCGCTGTATCATAGCTGCGATTATATCTTGCGGACACCCAAAGACCCGAGTAATTCTTGTTTACTCGGATATCTCATGGGTAATTTGTGTCTACTCGGATACCCGTACAATACCCGAAAACCCAGGTATCCCAAATACGCGGTTCAAATCAGTAGCCCTAGTAGATACGCATATGTAAAACGAATGAGTACAATTCATAGATGATAGACCGAATTTATGATATTTACAGTGAAATTGGAAAGGTAGTGGCGTCAAGAAGGAAGCAATATTAGGTAAGTACATAGAAATAAGTGAAAATAAAATCGCTCATGCGAAAACGTTAATGACATAAAGAAGTGCAGAAAGAAGATCAAGTCACACTGTTAGACATTAAGCGAAAGACAGAAATCGGGAAAGCTAGTTGAGCACTCTATTTCGACGAGTATTGGTACATTAAGCAGCTATTCTTCGTGCAGATGTGAAACATAGCATAGCAGACCCCTACGTTTACAGTTCGAAATTAGATAGCAACATTTGGATCGAAACTTTCGATTCGTAACGATCATGTGATCTTCGTATCGATGGAATGTCTGTCAGCCTATGTTTTTCGATAGACGGCTGCAACGAGGGAAGCGCTACATAATACTTGCAATTTTATACTATCTCTAGGACTTCTATTGCCGTAATACTAAAAGAATCAACGAACCACTGTGAACATTTGTTAGTTTGGCGTCGTTAATCAATTTAAAAAGAGTTAGATTTATCGTCGAAGCATTAAGAATCTCATAGTGCTCCCTTCGATTTTGAGTTAGATGGTGAGTAATTCACATTGCTATCATCAAACATGTCAGGCAACTAAAGACACTGCGGTTAAAGAAAATCATAGCAAAGTACAGTAGAAGGAGATATTTCTATATCGAGCTTGATCGCGTTGAAACTGAAAGAAATTTACGGAGTAAAAATACGACAAAATGGTATTTGATCAAGATGTCTCTAAACGAAAGGACAATAATTTGATGTTTCATAAGAGAACCTTGCGGATACACCTATCTACAAAAATGTTCAAGTAAAATATTGCTGTAATTGACTAATTACATACAACACTTTCATTTTCAATTTAATTATTTCAAAATATAATTACATTTATTAGGTTAGTGGATATGAAAAGTCGGTTTCTCGAATAAAAGTTTAACCGTATGTAGTGTGTTTCAAATATCGTTTAATTAAAATAGTTTCCATATGATTCGAGGCACATTTCCCAATGAATAATTTTATCATTTTAAATTTGTAAAAATTGTCAGTTTTAAGAATTAAAAAAATCTTCGAATGCTGCTTTTACAATTTATTGATTCCGAACCATTTGTGAGCTTTAAACTTTTCGTATCCACCAACCTAATAAAAAGTACGTGAAACAATTGAACAATAACTTTTCAACCTGACATTCCTGAACGCTCGTTTACAGAAATTCTTTTGTCGCAAATTAAATCTTCGTTGTTTTAAAGTAAATATTTTCAGATCTTTATGGTGTGTAGATTCTTACAGTTTATATCTTTTGGATGAACTTGTGAAGGATCTTTTAAAATCAATATCCTTTCCTTAGGGACACCCTGTATAGAATAGTATGATGAAACAGCAAAAGTCAAAACGAACGAGTTTAAAAATATATTTTAGAATGAAAGAAAAAGAACTTGAATATATTTGACAAAATCGGTGATAAATTGACTCCAGGACCTAACTAATAAGGAAAGATCCCATTACACGACGATTCAAGAAATTATATGGAGAGAGAGTGTCTTGACAAATAATACGTTACCTTTTTCACCTTTTTTTGCCGAAATTCACTTTAAAAGCCGAACTTAATTCTTATGAAACAAGAAATATAAAAGTATTTGTGTAATCAAATTACTTCGGTCAACAAAACCTATTATTTAATCAAATAGTCGATCGTTCAAGAAGATACTACCTAAAATTTCATGTATAGCGGTAAATACATGTAAAAACGGAACTACCCACGATTTCGATAATTTTTTAATATGTTGTCGAGGTGACCACTCTGAGTAGTACCGTGAATAACTTATTGGGGGATTTTAAGGTCTTTCTGCACACCTTACCATGAAATAAATCCAACCTAACTCAAAATCATTTCTGATTAAATTAAAATCAAATTTTGGTTAGGTTCGACTATTTTTTCGGAGAGGACGTGCAAGAAGAGGGATTCCGCTTTTACTTCATAATATACAAACATATTATGATACGTAGACAACACTTTGAACATTACTTACGATAAAAATCATTTGCAGGATATCTCAATAATTGTTAGTTTTTGGACTCATATACCCTGGTAAATTTTTACTCAGCATTCAACTCTCTTTCCAACTATAAAATGAAAATTTACTCATTATGATAAAAAAAACTGAAAGTGACCTTCATATCTTGATAAAAAAGCAAAATAGCAAAAACACTAATTATCGCATCGTATGCTCATCTTGATACTATACAACTTTCATGTCAACCATTCTTTCATATATCAAATAATTGACAAAATACTTTGGGTGGCACACTTAGGTGAATTACCCTGTATATACCGGGTGGTCCACTTGAAATTACCACATTAATTTTTATGTTTACCATTGGTCGCAGCGAGAAATGTTTGAATGGACGCTGAGTGGTTTCGAGAGATGCATATTTTGATGTTGTTTTATAAGTGGGTGCGTCAAAAACTTATGAAAGTCATTCTTGATTTTTTAAATGGAATCATATATCTTTAATGCACTACTCGATGCAGCTCGTTATTTGTTACAAAAAAGTACCAAACTGTGGAGATATTTTAATTTAAACATTCTCAAGAAACGATTACTGTTTTATCGATGATAGCTTTATTTATAAGAATTCAATGTAACGACTATTTACGTCTCGATATTTCTGAAACCGATATAATAACGATTGTTTTACGTTGTGTAACGTATGAGCTGTTTAATATAAAAGTGGTGTAAGTCAAAAAAGTCGAATACTAAATAATAAGAAATGAAGTAAAAGTTCTGGAAAATACAATAATGTCAAAGAATGTTACGTCTTTTTTATGAGTCTATAAAGTTATACCTTAACATTTTGATACAATATACATCTCGAAAAAATATTACACACATATGTTTTTATATCGGCTATCGTTCATTTTGAAGGGCTGATATCAGCCCTCAAAGTAGGGTAAAAATTTTTAAACGAATTAATTTGTAAAAAAATTTTTTACACTGTTAGATTTACCACTAAAAAATTGACAAACCGTACACTTAAAACTTTCTTTCCATCTCCGATAGTTTTCGAGTTACACTATCAAATAGGTTTTTCATCCCCTACTTTGAGAGCTGATATCACTTCTTCAAAGTGAACGATGGTCGATAGAAAAAAGTAGGTTTCTAGTATTTTTTTCAAGATCTGTGTCATATCAAAATTTTATTAAAATCAGTGTATGTCAACTCCGTAACATTCTTTGTCACTTGTGATAGTTTCCTTCATATCAGGCATTGTGATTGGAACTTCTGCGTAGACCCCATAAAATAATCCCATAAAAAAAATCAAGGGGTGTTAAATCAGGTGACTGTGTCAGAAATGTAATTAATGTAAAAAGGACGCGCAATAAACTGATAATACTATCTGTATGTTTATCTTTTCTTTCTTTGTGTACTTCATTCTCACTACTATTCGCTAAATTACAAGAATGTCTAGCAGAAACTAAATGTCCACATTAGGACAGTGGTATGTTACAGTAATGTCCGCTCGAGTGTTGCATTTTTGGCCCAAATGAGTATCGCGAAGTTATCCCCAGCAGTCCCTACAACAGTGTTATCTCTGACTCCCAAAAGGCAACTTTATCTACCGATGAATCATCAGAGTAAGAAATATATAATTTTCATATTTTTTGTTTTTTAATTAACACATTGCGCACGGGAGACGAGATATCTCGTTTTCAGGTTTCTTCGACTCAATCGATGATTTAAGGAACTAAAAATAGACTTTCTTGTTACGTTACCAGGGTAACGAAGTCTTGCGTATTCCCTTAACAAATGGTTAGCGAAAAAGAATGATTATTCAAAGGATTATTCAAACTTGTAAAATAAATAATTAAAAATTTTTTAAATATAAAAAATGTAAAAGATGTATAAAAAATATATAGTAATATTTAAGAATACTTTATCTGAATTTCTGCTACCAAATGCGAATTAAAAAAGTGAATATATGCATCGTATAGTGTTTCTAGAGCGCCCAAAAACGTGCGGGCCCTGGAAGCGCCGTACGCAATGTGTTAAGAAATTACTATAAAAATGAAAACTTACTATTAAAAATTCCCGATAAAAATGATACCAAACATGACTATATTTCAATGAATTTGAATTACACGAGCAAAAGTTTTCTGTTTCACTCATACTTGCTGTTTCTCACTCTCGCCTTCGACGCACTCGAGAAGCGAGCGAACGATGAAAGATAACCCCTAGCGATTCCTGAAACACCTACCGACCCGGGTAAGCGTCGCGACGTGGACCCCGAACGTGCGACACTTAAGTGGGCACTACTGTACTTCCCAACTGTTTGCATTTCAGAACGCTGTTGTACACAGTCATTTTCGTTACTATATTGCTGATACACAAAGTTACAAGAGACCAATGGTTTCTTAATAGTATTCAAATTAAAACATTTCCACAACTAATAATTTTTTGTCATAAGTTGCTTGGTACTTTTATTGAAGGTGATAACGAACTGCATCGAGTAGTGCATATAAAAATATATAATTCCATGTAAAAGATCAAGAATGACCTTCATAAGTCCTTGACGCATGTACCTATGAAACAACTAATAACATCAGAATATGCTCCTCTCGAAACTATTCAATATCCATTAAAACAATTCTCGTTGCGACTAATAATAAAGATAAAAATTACTGTGGTAATTTCAGATAGACCACCCTTTATGTATGTATAGTGCCGGACAAAATTGTGAGCTCCTTACATATTTATAATTATTTTGATCAGTGAATAACTACTAAAGATAGAAATTTGTAAATATTTATTAAGTAATGTATTTTTACTGTTTATAGTTTTAAATTAGAATAGAAATATTTTTATGATAAAAAAAATAAACGCTAAATATTCGAAAATAATTCGAACTTATCAAATTTAGAAACATTAAATTGTGAGCACGCTTAAAAATTTTGTACGATCTCAGATCAGAATCTAAGACTATGAGTAACACAGATATATTACATAATAAATATTTGCTGATTTTATCTTGAGAGGTTATTTTTGATTAAAATAATTATAAATATATAATGAGCATACAATTATGTCCGGCACTCTATATGGTACCAATATACTTTCTCGAATTTTTACAAAGTCATAAGAAATAATAAAGTATCCTATCTGCTATGCATAAATAAAGGTATCTGATTAAGTACACTCTATTAAAAGCGAATAGTGTCTAGAAAATGATGTATTTTAAAATAAACTTTAATAAACGACGATCCTCAACTAAAACCTTTACAATACTACTCGGAACGATGACTTGGACAACATATCAAAGAATTATTGAAATCGGGGGTGGCTCCATTTTTGTAAATATTTATCTATATAATTTAAACCGAATTTAAACCAATAATTTCCCAAAATGATTCACTAATTAAAATACAATTAATTACCAATTGCAACTCGTGAAATATTCACCGAATAACAATTTTATAAGTGTACATTACAAATAGGACTATTTGTCTACGTTTTCTTTTAAATCGAATTCATTTTTATTTTATTACTTTCTCCTGATGGTATACATATGAATATTTGAAATGAAAAAATATCTCAAATGAATCATTTTTAATACTTTATAATTATGTAGAATGCCCACGCATGGTTTGCTTTCAGAACAAACTAATTGTAAGATAATGGCTGACAGATACGTACACATAAAGCCAGCCATAATTAGTTATCAGAAGGTGAACGAACAGATTGCTACGTTAATCATAGATACGATAGGTCTTCGAGACAATGGTAAAACGTACACGCGTCTAACATTCGATAATGTGAAATCTGAATGATCTCTTGCGTTTATGCATAGACTGTAGGTGTTTATACAAATGCATATTTTTGTATAAAATAGGTAAAAAAACGGGACCAACACAGAAATTTGTTTTGTCGTTAGAGGGTTCTAAAAATACATCTTTTATTTTGAATATTTTGCATAATGCATATGTTTTGCATAATGAATATATGGTGCATATTAAATGTGTATATTTTGCATATTTCAAAATATTATACCTGCATAAACATCCACAGTGCAATTATGCACCTATACAATTTTTCATGGCGTCGCTTTCAGAGGCTATTATCATTTTACTTATCACAAAATTTCTGTATTTTAAGTAGAAATTCATTTGAATAAAAAAAAAAAAAAGTTAAAAATATTAACGAAGTTAGAAAGGTTTGAAATACAGCATTCGCGTTTTATTTACACAGAAGCATATTTTATCCTTTTTCGTTCCTATTAAAATTACATCTGTTATTGACTTTTTTTTTGTATAATAAACTGAAGTTGAAAAGCTTTGGAGAAAAACGATTTTCTGCATTTTATATTTTTATTAATTTCAGTAGTGACAATAAATGTAGCTTTATATAAATAAAATGACTATAAATTAAATTATTTTGGAATAATCTATCGGAAAAATTATGAAATATTTTGCATGTTTTTTTTTCTCTAATCATAAAAATCATAAATTTTTGCTCATAATAAAAAAAAAATATATTCCCAATTACTGAATCTTTTAACGAAGGAAGCAACCCTTAACAAAAAAAAAATTGCAAAAAACTCATCAAATTTAGGATCACGAAATTATTCGCAATTTCAAATCAAAGCTTTTATAAGTATTATTGAAACTTATATATTAATGAAGCTACTTTGTTTCGAACAACGAAGACTTCGATTATGTAATACGTTTGCTTTAGTAGAAGATGGTGCATTTATTTTAACCTAAAAAGCGAAAATTTCATATTAATTGCAACTTAACACGAATTACTATCCTGCAATTAAAGGGATCTTCTGGTTTAAGAATTTAAAACAATCGAATTTTTTTTTTTCATGTATTTTTTTTTAATCGAGACATTCACATGTTCCACGTGTACTATTTTGAAATTCTAAAATTTGGCGAGGATATGAACACCGAAAAGTAATTTCGCGCAATTACAGATCAACGAGCTCGGCATTTCCGATGTCAGGTTGCCAAATGTGTACGAAACTTAACACATTCGCAACGATTGATGTAAATTCGCGTCTTTATAAATTCTTTTACTGGTAAATTGCAATATTTAATTTTTTTCAAATTTTAATCAAATGATTATAAGCATCATATCAAGAAGCAATATTTCTTATATTCACACAAATTTAAATAACAGACCTTTGCCTTATTCTACTATAAACTTTTGAAAATTATGTGCGGTCTTTAGCTAACACGAATGTGTTACCAGATCCGTGATGTATTGAATTTGTTCGGTTAAACTTAATACATATTTTTCAAGTGTCTGTGGACAGTCGTATGTGAAGTCTCTAATTTGGTAGCTAATTCTCGTTTATTAATCAGCAATTTTTTTCACCAATGTTCGCAAAACATCTTCATAAAATTTGAAATAATATCCAGGCCATGGTTCACGTTCGAAACTCACGTTTCCAGATCGAAATCTTGCAAGCCAATTTTATACTGTTGTTTCACTAATTACACTATCACCATATGCACCAGAAACTTTTCTAGCTGCGTCTGCAGCAGAATTACCTTGTTTAAATTCAAACAACATTACGCGCCGAAAATGCATTTTTAAATCTTCCGTACTATGAGCTCGTTTCAGTACAATTTTGGCAGAAGTTGCGATGAGTAGCAGCGGTGGTATTAAACTAATTGATCATTGCTTCATTATTATCACAGTTGGGTTCCGCAACGATGAGATAAACAACCAATTCGTAAAAAAGAAACACGATGATTGCAGCGACCGAACGAAATTATGTTACAACACAATGAATAAGAAAGTATTGAAAAGTTAAAATTGTGAGATCTACTAGGCGTCCCATTTAAATCGATCCACCATTGATGTAGGACTAGAAAAAAAAGCTGTCTGCGATACTTGAGGTTTCGCAAATGGATTTAACATGTTAATCGCCACGCTGATTTTGGTCGACTTTCCGTTAGGCTGTGTGCAGCGATACTAATTCAAAAACATTTAAGAAGAAAATTGTAAAGACCTACAAAGATAAGTCGTATCTTTGTTTAATGTGATTTAATAGAGCCCATTAATGAATTATAAGGTATTATTCCTTGAAATTGATACTGTCAGTCCTCAGAAACTAATGATGCCCACACGGAAATTAATTTATTTATTAATTTATTTATTTTCGTTTAATGTGATTTAACAGAACCTATTAATGAACTATAAGGTATTATTCCTTGAAATTGATACTGTCAGTCCTCAGAAACTAATTATGCCTACACAGAAATTAATTTATTAATTTTCGTTTAATGTGATTTAATAGAACCCATTAATGAATTATAAGGTATTATTTCTTGAAATTGATACTGTCAGTCCTCAGAAACCAACGATGCCTACATGAAAATTAATTTATTAACGCGCTTAACGTGTTAACCGTTTCGTCCTAACACGGTAGTGTCCGCTCGAGTGTCGCATTTTTGCTCCGAATGAGTGCCGCAAAGTTATCCCCACCAATTCCTAGAACAGTTTCGGCAGACCAAGCGTTCGCGTGTTATCTCCGACTTCCAAAAGGCAATTTTATCTGCCGACGAATCATCAGAATCAGAAATATATAATTTTTATATTTTTTGTTTTTTAATTAAGAAATTACTATAATCAAGTTTCTATGGTTTTTCCGATGAAAATGATACCAAACATGACTATATTTTAATGAATTTGAATTATACGAGCAGAACTTTTCTATTCTACACACATTCGCTGTGACTTACTCTCGCCCTCGACGCACTCGAGAAGCGAGCGAACGATGAGAGATAAGCCCAAGCGATTTTTGGAAGACCTACCGCGAACAGGATAAGTGTCGCGACGCAGACCCGAGCGTGCGACACTCAAGGGACGCTACCGTACCGATCGCGACCCAATGGTGTGTGTGTCGTTTTGCTTTGTTTTGCTAGAGTTGGATATCGTGTGTGTGCGAGGGCGACCTCGATGTGAGGTAACGTAGGATGAGGCAGAAAGTTGAGAATCAGAGTCACATAAGTATCGAGTGCAACCGTGAGAGAGAGAGTGTGTGTTTTTTCCTGTATTCATTACATTTAATTATATTTTTAAATATCATACATATATTTTTTTAATTTTCACTTATTCTATCTTACATTGATGATACTAAAAAAAAAAACTCAAGACAAAAATTGAATGATTTCGAGGTGTATATAGCGTTGTTGAATTAATGCTATAAGCTAGAAAATATTTTTATACTTACGATAGGTATCCTAAAAATTTTTTCTATCAACCCCGAATTATATGCTTGAACTTCTTACTCATCGATTCCTAATGATATTTAAAAATGCCTATTAAACTTTTTTCTTGCTCTCAGTACCTTTTAAATCAATCCATCCGAGTTTTAACGAAAGTTAACCCTTCGTTGCAATGTGTTACGAATATGCAACATAGGATAGAACGAGGCGAATCGAATCAAAATAAGAATTCGGTAAAAAAAAGATTTTTAAGTTAAAAAAAAAATGGTTGGATGTCCAACCTAGATATACCCTACAAAACAAATTACTCATTTCAAACCCGATTACCCTACAAAACAAATTACTCATTTCAAACCCGAACAGAAAACCAAAGTTCTTCTGACTCAGCCCCAAACCAAGCACAATCGCTACCCTCTCTGTACCACACAGCTCCTGCATATAAGACCCTTTCGCGTCCATAGAAAACAAGCTTTATCGCTTTTATATAATAACCACGAAGTATTAAAGTTGCATCCGAAATAAATTATTTTTATAAGTAAGTTCGGTGTCATACGACTCTCTCACTTAAATAGCAACACAATTTTTTAATATTAATGTCCAAATTAAATTAAATATTGAACAATAATATTGGAAACATTACGAATTTATAATAAAAGGTTAACTTTCTTAATTTTTACTATTACTTTTTTTACTATGAAACGAAGATGATCCGAATTTCCTTGGTCTACCCTACTGGTTATTTTAAATTCGTTGTATTGTAATTGACATTTGGTGCACCGCAACTAATTTATCATTAATAGTACACATCTTGTCTTTTATAATGTTTTTTCTAAATTGATTCTTTTGAAAGGAACAAACTTGAACGAATTTATTATTATTACTTGCGAGAGTTCAGGTATTTTCCTTCAAAATTAAAAAAAATTATGCAACGAAGAATTAAGGATGCGCTAAGAATTTGTACTTGTAATTGTAAGATGCTGAGTTATACGCAGAAGAATCGCTACAATCGAACAATTCTAGAAACTATAGCTTAAGTGCTTTAAGAACTTGTAAGATTTCGCGTTCAAAAGTTTAGTAGAACAGAATTATTATTTTTTGTTTAAAATACTAAACATCGGAGAATGGTGAAAGTTTGCATGATCAGATATTGATCTTTTTATTTGGGACTTTTTTATTAAATAATATCTTTGCAGGTTTATCGATCCCAGTACGCACTTTTACACGCTAAGTAGTGCAAGACCGCGCATTTGACACTTTTTTTTAAAACCAACGATCTTCCAAAGATGATTGCAATTAACGTTAGAAAAGTATGCTGATTTATTGAACAATAAAGTTTGCTCTATAGAAATCTTTTATTTTTCTAAATATGGCTGTTTCTTCGAAAACGCGCACACTTACACCATCCTACTCTAAATACTTTCGAAGTATAATACATATTTTATATGACACCGATCGATGAAGCCGATCATCCTCCGTAATAAAAAAAACCATTAATTCAGTATATATGTTATTTGTAAAATAGCGCGTTGGTACTCAATAGATTGCACTACGCTACACTAGTACGTTAATATGCTTGAGTTCTAAACGAATATTTGCAAAAAAAAACTATGTAGAACATTTTATATCTGACGAATTGTTTAGTACTTTCTTATCTTGCGATTCGGTACAAAAGTCACTGTTTCGAAATTCAATTCTAAAAGTATTAAAATGGCAGATTACACGTCAAACGTAACCATTGATATGGTTGCAATATTGGAAGAATGTCATGAAAATTACAGACAAGCGGCACGGTGATATCGTGAAAGATATCCCAGTCGTCGACGTTCTAATTACAGTGTTATTCGTCGTTGTAAGCTACAAACCCAATAGGAATTTTTGTCCGTAGGTATAGATATATTAATCGATCAGCATTGGATCCTTCGAAACCATTCGGTTTTTTGCTGAAACATTTTTCAGTATCATCGATGGTATTTAAAATATTCGAGTAGATCGATTTAAATGGGACACTGTGTACGTGTATATTTGGTACAGGAATCTGACAGACGTGGTAGTCCATAGCTGCCACGTTTTATTTTAACTTTCAACCCTTTGCACTCTACTAGCGCCGCTACGGCGACACGAGTAATTTTCTACAGAGGTTAGGTTTTAAGTTAAATTTTGGAATTTTGTCGATTAAAATCTTTCTTTAATTATAAAATAGAGCAAATTAACCAAATAAATAAAAAATCGTAAACATTTGTAATTTTTGTTTTTCTTTCCGAAGAAACACTTTAAGTTTTCACAATAATTCCTGTGAAACTTAAAAAAAAATTTAAGGGTGCAAAGGGTTAGCACTTTGTAGAATATTAAAAAAACAGACAAATTTTTAAACAACATATTTGAAAATACTGATAAATAAAAGTTGAATCGAAATATAAGTTGTTTGTAAATAAGTGCGATACTTGAAATGTACATTATGCTAATCGTGAATGCTCCGACACGTTAAAAACAACGGAAAAAGTTTCTGATATTTAAGAAAAAGCGGCATGAAATTAATTTCTTAGTTTAATGATCTTTTATATCGTCATAGAATAGTTAATTGCCAATATATGACGACAATGATTCATTATATAACAAAAAGAAAATAAAAATCTTAAAACCATTTTTCTTGATTTATTGTACGATATCTATCGAACTATTTTTCAATATTGTACAATCAATTTTTGTGATATACTGTAAGTACAGTTGGTCACAAAATTATTCGACCACCTTAAACATTAACCCTTTGACATACAAATAAAACGGAATTCGATGAATCCCAAAAATGCTTTTTTTTTTAATTTAATTTGGCTCAACTGAACAGTTATATGAGCTTAAAAACAGAACAAAATTATATCATTTAATATCATTTAATAAGGTAGATAGGCAACATTAATGAACAGGAGACAGTTCTTGGCGTTTCGGAAACGTCGACGTCTACAGTGACACACGAAACAAATGACGTTAGTCAGGCGTCATTGTATGCCAAGAGGTTAAACACGTTCGTTACCATGGTGCGAAATAAAATTTTAACCAGAGCATATGACTTATTTTTAAAATTTTTGCAAACTGTATTGCAGATTTTTATTCTTATAGTATTTAGTAAACAAGCATATAAATCTATTTTTTCAATATGCCATACGTGTGTGAAGCTGGGCTCTCAATGGAAATTGGTTTGTCACATATATGTGACGTTGGTAGCGAACATGTTAAGCGAATTTTATATACAATTATAGGTTTACAAATAAAAAACTAATCCAAAATTAGTTTCTACGAAACGTTTGAGAATTTATTTTACAATAACGTATAACATTTTTTAAATAAAGCAGAATATATATGGGAAAAAATTATATTTTAAAAAAGGAGAGGAAAGTTGCCTAATATAAGGTGGGTTGCAAATATGAAATCATATACTTAATATCTAATTCAGAAAAAAAATGCAGTTTATCTTCAAACTCTATAACTGGTACAGTTTTGTCATTTTTCTTTATATGCAAAAAAACAATGGCGTGATGATCGTCATTAATATAGTTTGTTAATGTAAAATATTAATAAACATTAATATTTCCCATATTAGAAAACTTTACTCTAACGTCAATACCTAAAATGGTCGAACACTTTTGTGACCAACATGATTAGAGCAACAACCAACATATCGGTAAGCATTATTTTTTACTCAAAGAAAACTCAATTCTTGTAATGAAATTTTGAACTAAGGTAATATTACGATGTTAATATTTTTTTTTTTTTTCATTCAGTTCTAATCATAACTGTATTCGTACTTGAACCAAAAAATTTTACTCGAATCAATAGAAATTGAAAAATCAGAGGCATCGTTATCTTTCAAAAATCAGAGTTAAAAGTTATCGTTAAAAAAAACATACGTTTGTTTGCTATATGTATAAATAAGTATAAAAAATTTGATATACCTACTCTCAATGGTATAAGAATGAAAAAATAATAAAGAATTGCATTTTTTTACGCTTTAGACCAAAAGACCCCCTTAAAAATAACTATTGAAGCAATATAAGAGCATAACATATCACAGTCATAACAGACTAATTAATTCATGTTACAATTTATATACATGTATATTATTACACTATTTACAAAATATGCACTTCATTAACTTTTCAGTTTCCAACATATTTGATTTATATTGGATAATTGTATACCTATATAACACATAAACAACTTTTTTGCTTTTTATCATATAAACTTAACGATTGCATAAAAGCAGAAAATAATTCGATTTTTAAGGATTGATTTAAGTGAATTTAGATAACAAGGAAAATAAGATATTATATTACTTATCGAAGCCACTCTCTTCACGCTGTATAATTTCTCACGTGACTGAATAAAAAAAAAGCAGAACTCATTGATTTTGCAAAAGTCATTTGTAAATCCTTTCTTTACGCTCTTATTCTCTTTGATTTTTCCAGCTTGATTTAACTCTTAAGCGGATTTTCGCTTTTAGTGTAACAAATATATTCGGTTTAATAGAAGAATATTCTTTTACCGAATTTGTAACTAAAAATTAGTTTTTCTTCGTAGTATTAGAACCGTAATGAGATAATAGGAAAGTATATAAATCGTCAAATAATTATGTCGACGCGTATTAAACTAGCGTCGCAGCAGTTCCAGTAATCCACTTAAGGGTTAAACAAAAAATGTTTAATCGAGCCCAAATCATCACTCTATCGTTCTTAGTCACAGAACCTACTAGAATCGGTTTGAAGCGGTTCTTTACTTGTTTGAATCGCATACGTTACACCAGAACTCAGTGACATCATACTTTCAACCAAGTGCCAAACGGTTTGAGAAGGTTTCAAAACAAGCTCGCTTTTAAATGGTACGAGGACATAGTTCTTCGCGTTGATTATCACTATAATCGAAGATATTAAACGTCCTCAATATAAAACCTAAAACTTTGAAACAAACTCTGTTATAACCTGATTTTTATCAAGAGAAAAGAAAATGTTCACTGTAAACAATAGTAAACTTGTTGTTTAGAAAAGTTATATTTTTTAACACACCGTAGAATCGGTGAAAATAATTGATAGAAAAGTGTCCTGGAGTGAGGAATAAAATTGTACGAATTTCTCAATTCCTCCTACTTTAATACGGTTATTTGTGTTAATTTTCCACGCAAAACAAATTTAACCCTTTGCGAACGAAACAGTTCGGAGCTTAGCGTTCCGTGGTGCTAGGTTCGCTGCGATGGCCGCCATCTTGAAATGGCCAGAACAGTTTCACGACACGAACGAATAAAACAAATGATTTAAGTTTATTATAGGTGCAATGGTAAAAATCTTTTCACATTATCCAGTTTTCGTCGACCGGTTGAAAATGAATATTGATCGATTATCGGCCGGTACAATTCTTGTTTACTACACCGCCATGCTGATTATGTGTATAATCGAGTGGCATCAAAAATATATAGTAAAAAAAAGTAGAAAACGAGCTTTATATCAGCCGGTAATCGATAAACATTCATTTTCAACCGGACAGCGAAAAAGACTTTGAGTCTTGAAGCACACATACATTTTTATGTATCCACTGTAACACTAACAATTCTTCTTCTGTTGAAAACGTAAGCTAAAAATTTACCGAACGCATATATAGGCTCATTGGCCACGCTAATTATTTTTGTCGAACACATACTGTAACTGAAGTTCGTTCGTACATCTAGAACTTTTGATTTCTATTACAATATATCTTTTTCTGCAACGCCAAATTAAATCCTTGATTCAACTTGAACACATTTTAATTGAAACCTGGATTTGGTAAACATTTACAGAAACAGAACCACTCCCGGTTTCGATAATTGTTTTAATATGTTGTTAAAGTCATTATCCTGAA
>SMSQ01019167.1:338122-353620 GCA_019453375.1 Ctenoplectra terminalis | reverse complement strand
GGAAAAAATATGAATAATTATAGGGTAATTTGAGAAATATTAATAGCCAGTCTTTAATAGAGAGAGAAATGTTAATATTAGGTTATTTCAAAATATATAGAACCTCACCCTTTTTGTGGTATCGCAGTGCGACTTGCTTCATCCATGCAAAGGTGATCGGTACGTTGGTCGCTAGGTTCTCAATTACATCATCTAAACTAGTTGATCTTACAATCAAATACGCCGTTTGAGGAGCACAAGCAAAAGCAAACGTCACAAAGGTAGTACACCAAAATATAAGACTCGATATCAATCGTGATCTCGTAGAGATTTCTCTCGGTTCTGGCCACACACCGATGATCGATAATTGAACACGACTCCATCCCATCGCGAAATCCATTTCTCCTTGCAGCACTAATTTTTATTATTTTAGGAACAACTCATTTTATGATACAGAATTAGCAAAATTAATAACTGTTCCTTTTTCGCGATCAGATTGCCAGATGTCTTGACGATTTCTCTGCTACTTTCCTCAGCACAGATATTTGTACAACTAATCCCATATATTCCGCGCAACCCTTTCGTGTCCCTCATTACGCATTCACCGTCGTGGCTCCAAAAACTTCCTCGATCAGAACTTTTAATAGCCGAAGTATGGAAGTTCGTGAACCGAGAGGAAACTCGAAATTAAAACTCTTTCCGTTCGTCGACGATTAAATAACAATCTGACCAAGCGATACACAGAAACTCTGTCTTCGATTGTAGTTTTACGTTCGAGCTAGAAAAATGAAACTTCTACTCGCTTTACCATCGAACTTCAACTTCGTCGGTGATTTCGAAGTACAGTTGGATAGAAATTTGTGAAAAACGTTCAATATATATGGAATATATTCAATATATGAAATTAATTTGTGGATGGTGATGAATTTTTATAAGCGATAACATGGTGTGCTACGACTATTGTAAAATTTTCCAAATACAATTTTATAGAAGAATTTAGGAAATTAATTCTAAAGAAAAGTTTCTAAATTTATGGTTGGCTGTTTCTTTTGTTTGCTGATGGAGAAGTTTAGTCGCTGCTTGCAACTGTCAATAGAACTGAAAGGTATCCCATTGCTGTTTTTAGAATCTGAAAAGAAATTGTTAGATTTTCTTCGCGTTGAACAGTTTACGAAGAAAAAGATAAAGAAATTCGGTTCGTACTTACGGTACTAAACATTTCCATGGAAAAAATGCTAAATTTTCCCGCAGTTAAGCAAAGTGGACGAGTGGATCTGCTCATAATGAACAAGAGGCACTTAGCTTCTGGAGGTGAGACGTTGAACCAGTTCGATTCGTACGCGGAATTGCTCATTTCTCTGCTCTGTAATATTTTTTAGGTCAGTCTCTACTTTTTTTACTCGTTCGTTAAATATCAGTTAATTAACGAGATCCACAATCGAAGAAAAATTTTAAAAATTCAATTTTACGAATAATTTGAAGAAATTTGTTTTATCACCTAACACTATTTAATTCGATATTTCGAATTGATTTCAGTCATTTTTAGGAAAAATTATAGATCAATAGGTCCGAAACTTTCTTATCGCGGTAAAACTAGATTGCGGGACTCTTTGAATAATTAAACGTCCATAAAAAAGTTCGATAGACAAATTTAAAATACTATTTACGCACGATATACCTGTATAGATATTCGAACGTAAAGTTCAATTTCCAATTTACATCGGAGACGAGACGAACTGTATCCCAACTTAGTTATGAATATGTTGATTGCATTGGAAAGAAGTGATGCTTACCTGAACTAGAAGCATCTCTCCTATGTAACAATAAATGTACACGTGCACGAGGATAAAGCAGACGAAGAGTACGAAGAAAAGCAATTGAAAGTTGAAGATTCCATCCTCATTTTGAAGTATCACCTGCGTAACTTACGTTATTTATCTTCTGATCTCTGACCGTAAAAAAAAATAGTATCAAGAACTTACGTTGAAGAATAAAAAGCCTTGAAAGCATAGTTCGACGGTACAGAGTAGCATTTGAATTAACAATAGCATGCTGAAACAATCTTCGATCTTTGTTGCAAACCTTTAACGATAAAAATTTTTATCAGGATCGTTCTTTAAGAACATTAGAGTATTCCAGTGTTAGGGGACGGAATTTTAGACTATCGAGATGTTACAATAGTGAAATATTAAAATATAATACATGTGTCATGAATATAATAAAGATAAAAAATATAAATGTAGGATTTATTGTGATATTAAGGCACGGAGATGTTGAAATAAGAGAAAATCGAGATATTGAGGTGTCAAGGTAAAGAATTGAGGATCGAGAAAAAAAAATGAAACAGCAGATATCTTATTTACCAATTCAAATGCTCGTGCCTCCTTACGATCCAAGCCAATTCCTTCTGAAACTCATCCGCGCTTCTACTACCACTTTCATCTCCCATCAGCATTTGTAGTTTCTTTTTCAAAATTTGAAACTGACCGCACAAATGCATTATC
This sequence comes from Ctenoplectra terminalis, assembly GCA_019453375.1. NCBI lineage: Eukaryota > Metazoa > Arthropoda > Insecta > Hymenoptera > Apidae > Ctenoplectra > Ctenoplectra terminalis. The sequence goes on along the minus strand of SMSQ01019167.1, from coordinate 351,137 downwards.
AGCATCGCGATGAAAGTATCGACAGTGGTATAGCAAATGGTGGCCAAATACCCTGCAATCACTTGGCCTAAATTGGTCAGTATCAACACTGGTGCCGGTCGAACGTTATAAGGAAAATATCCAGGATATAACGTCAAACGGTACTGCTGCTCGTTGAGTCTGTCGCTCTGGTAGACAGTAAATGCTCGAAGGCTTAGATATACAGTGACCATCGCGAGAGTCAGCACTGAGCACCATATAGAAATGATTTTCCCAGATTTGGCCCGCTTCGTCATGATTTCTTTCTCTTCTTCCGTTTTTGAGCCTTGCCAGTCGTCGTAGAAGGACTTCAAGATGGGCTTGAAAGCTTTAAATTATTTAATTTAATTTATCAAAGGTATAGGTGTAAATTGATTAAACATCGTAAAAATGTTAGATGTATCGCTTTGAAAATTAATTTGTAAAAAGAATTTTTATTCAATTTCCACAAAACAATTTCCAGAGCGATACATTGAGAATTTATTAGATTTTTCATCAATTTCCACTTATATTTTTATCTTTTATTCAGTTGATATATTTCTTCACTGTTTTGTACGTACAATCTCGGTAATACCAAGCGATGAACAACTTGAGCGACGCGTTCATGCCAGGAATATTAGCCGTAGATAAATTTTCTGTTACCAACTCCAAATCTCCCCAAATAAAGAACAAGTTTGCAGTTTGAGGGCCAGTTCCAGCAAGCGTTATAATAACCAGGGAAATTAGAGCTCTGAAATTTGGCCATCGTTGATCAGATCTATTCGGTGCTGGCCATATGCCAATTAGATCCATGTTCCAGTGATTCCATCCGAGAGCTACCTTTAAATCTGAAGAAATTCAATACAATTTCTTTAAAAAATCTTTTATTTCATTTTTATTTTTACTTAATTCACTGCTTCTATTTATTTTGTAGAATTAAAATTCAATAGATGTATCAAGCTTTCAAAATGGTATTTTGTACCTTGATCAAAATCCATCGGAGGCATACTCACGCAAAGTGTACAACCAAACGACTGTCACGAATTTCTCGTTCTTTACACTGGAGAAGAACGCATGCTCGTCTTGAAAAGTTTGGAGCCACCCCTATGTAATATGTTAAGAAGTTCGAAATAGATGAGAAGGTGGCCACAGTCCCACCGTCTTCGGGTACAAAAAAAAAAAAAAAATTGTTGATCGATTTCAACTGTCAACTATGTGTCTTTAAGTTAATCGGCTATTGAGAATGCTTCTGTCTCGTTTATTGAATCATTTATCGCGGTTATTGAATAACTTCTGCCATTGCTCTTCTTCTTCTGTCGTTTATAAGTGTTTCTAAAAGTGGACGATACCGTGTTTCTTGTGGATAGAGGTAATTTAGAAAATTCTTTTGGAAGATTTTGACTGTTGCTTTTAATTTCCAATTTGGATTTGTCATTTTTGTGGCTGTTAATTTATTACAGTTTACTTGTTATTTTTAGAGATAGATTTTATTTTAATTTTTTTTTTATCAAGTAAGGATACAGGATTGGAAGATTTTGAAGACGCTTTGATTAGATATAAATTAGTTTATTTGATGATAATAAATCGTGTACATAACCAGATAAAATTTCCTTTTACTTACACGCAGTATTATAGTATAATATCGTTCCACTAATTATTTACAATTTGTCAGGAATATTGCAATGTATAATTCGTATTTATTGTACACATTGAAAACATTGTCTTCGCGCTGGTGGAACAATAAGGTAGAAGAAATAAAATAAATATGTGTCTTAATAATATTTCGTGTACTGATTACTCATTTGTGGATCGATGTTTCTCAAGAAATCGTTCGATGTATCGAGGGTTCTCGAGGAAAGTCATTCTTTAAAAAAAATACCCAAGGAGGACTCAAATTCAACCCAAAATAACTCAAATTTAATTCAAACGAATCATTTCGATCGTCATATTGAAAAAGAATGCAACCTAGTGGCTGGTAATTTAGGTCAAGTTTGAGCTAGCTCGTTTAGGGTCTTCAAATCGACCACCTGTTGTCGACGTTGGCGTTTAAAAGCTAATTAACTCTAGTTCCTTAAGCTACGAGCGTAAGTGCGTATTAAATAGGGTGGAAAATATGTACAGTTTTGGCAGGACAACCGGTTCGCGAATTTTTCTATAATTTTCATCGAAATCTTGTTTCTTCAACTTGCTCTTTTCTATTAAAAAAAAAAAACTTTCTATTCAATTTCATCGTTGATTAATTTTCATTCCTATGCATTGGAAGAAACCTAAATGATTCAATTTTTTCTCTGATAAGATTTTTATCTTAGCGAGTCTAATACAGATTTCTTAATCGTTGCAAGTCTAATACAGATTTCTCAATCTTCGTGAATCCAGTTCGAACAATCCAGACGTTCACCATCCAGTTGAATAAAATTCCTTATCTTCGTGCTCTGATTAAACGAAACTCTCCTAACTCTTCGAGCCAAATCGTAGAATCCCAAATTACTCGAACCGATTCACGAACGCTTTCACCGGTCGTGAAATCAACGATTTGTAAGTTCCGTCTTCCTCCAGGCGAGGAAACGCATAGTTTTCGTTCAGAAGAGGAATCTAGAAGAAGACGTTCCCAGGCCTGGCTTGGGGACACAGAAAGCTCGAACAGTCGTGTCTTCGTACAGCGTCCATGACCTGTTGGAAGTGGCTGGACACCTGGACAGCTGCTCCTGGCTGGATTCTGCGAACAGCACGCGAACACGCATGATTAATGCCTAATGGTGATTCGTTAAAAAAGCCTGAGGCAACGATGAACCCGTCGGACTATCGATCGTCACGGTGTAATTGATAGTTAACGGGACGGTGGTGTGTAATTGGTGGGATATCGCCGTGGGTCTTTGATAAATTGAGGGAAGAGGAAAAAAGATGAGAAACAACTGACGCGGTCGAAAGTCGACTCTGTTGGACTGTGATCATTGAAGTGGTTTTAATGAAATTAGTGAGCAGGGAACGTAGTAGAATGGATGTTACCAGTTGGTGGAGAAATTGGTCGAATGAACGGTTAAGTCGAACTTACAAAATTTCATATATTGTCACTTTTGAAGAACAGTCAGTGCGAAAGAGACAATTATAATAATCTAAAAATCAGATAACTCGGTATCGAACCGATTATAATTTTTAATTGAAAAAATTTATCGAGACTAAGGATTCATCATTGGTCTTTATACGTCAATGTGGAATAGTTTCTTTCAAATTTTCCAGTTTCCTTTTCTATCAAAAACCAGTTTAAACAAAGCCATCGCGCCAGACGGGCTCGAGAAAATCAAAGAACCACGCCGGCTGATCAGAACCATAGCGAGCAACAGATAACTTTCTTCTCAGCTTTCGCCAACGACGTCCTACTGACTGATTCGACTTTTACCTCTTAGCACAGTTTCACTCTGTGCATACACGCGTGCACGCGCGTGCACACAGCGTGGTTTTTGTCACGGATCGGACCACGTGCGTGTCGGGAAACGTACAACAAAAAAAAAAAAAAAAAAGAACGATAGAAAATCAAACGATGATAAATTGAACTTAGAGTACCGTTTCATCGTCGCCTCTAGCTGTTGATCGTGAACGATTTCTATCTTGAGATCATCTCCTGCTTGTTCATTGTATAGTTTCACCGGGAATCACGAGCGTGCAATCGATTTTCACTAAGCTTGCATGAATAATTTATCATTGGACAGGAAGTTGTGTTTGATTTCAGTATTATAAATGAGTTTGGTGTTGATGATAATCTATGGCACGATTTCATACCTCTTAACGAGATAATATCGAAGCTCTTGAATTTTATAATTGTATTTTTCACGATTAAATTATCTAGATTTGGAAACAGAACTTTAGATCCTTAAACGATGATTTTCGTTTCTTTTTTTAATTAGAGTTATTTTAATGAAAGTTTTCTAATTCTGTAAAAGTAATATGCTCTCTTTCAAGAAGTTTAAATGAATTTTTAATTCCTCAAATTTTTTTGAATAAATTTTCCAAACTCAAGAAGGAAACTAAGCCTGTCGAAGTTTCCTAGTGCCACGAAATCGAAAGGCCGTTCGCCAAACATAGTCAGCTACATAACAATATGTTAATCGGTGAACACCGTCATTATATCACTCGAGCAACCAACTTCCCGTGTGTTTTGTAACTTTGCGTTCAACTTTTTGCTCGGAAGAAAACAATTCCTGGAAACTATCTGCCGTAACAGTCCAGTTAGATACTCACAGGCCCAAAAGGGCGGCCATTTTCTTCTCCATGAAAATAACCGCGTCTGCGCCCCTCTGGATCATAGCGTCACAGAATAACCTCTTGGCACAGGGTGTATTGGTCCAATCACCTTCGATATGAGCTACTTCAGCAATTTCTGCGTTCTCCAAATTTTGAAGAGTGTCTTCCAGCTCCTGATCGGTTTCGATGCTCCGTTTTCTTCTTCTCTCGTCCCGTCCATCCACAGAATTCTTCATTTCGTCCACCATAGAATTCTCCTCAACCTTCTCCAGGCTGTTCAAATTGTATTTATCAGATTCGCCATTGGCTAAATTTTTCTGGAGGAATTCTAAAGGCGCGGAGCCATCTTCAACGATTAAAATATCAGAATCCTTGTTCTGTTTCTTCAGTTCGTTTTGATTATTCATTTTCCTTCTTGGAATAAGAAATTCACTCACGTCGATGCTACCTTCGCGAACAGGAAGATCGATTTCCACGATCTCGCTAATGGAATCGGCACCNGTCTTCCAGCTCCTGATCGGTTTCGATGCTCCGTTTTCTTCTTCTCTCGTCCCGTCCATCCACAGAATTCTTCATTTCGTCCACCATAGAATTCTCCTCAACCTTCTCCAGGCTGTTCAAATTGTATTTATCAGATTCGCCATTGGCTAAATTTTTCTGGAGGAATTCTAAAGGCGCGGAGCCATCTTCAACGATTAAAATATCAGAATCCTTGCTCTGTTTCTTCAGTTCGTTTTGATTATTCATTTTCCTTCTTGGAATAAGAAATTCACTCACGTCGATGCTACCTTCGCGAACAGGAAGATCGATTTCGACGATCTCGCTAATGGAATCGGCACCTTTCCGCTGTAGACGTTTGTTCCTCATCAAATTCTTCAGATTTCGTTGGGCTTGGAAGATATCTAAGTAATCGAGGCTTCGTTTTCTTCGCGAATTCGTCGTTGCTCGATCATTCTGCTCAACTTCAGACTTGCCTTCTTGATTTTCCGTCTTCTGGTCTTCTTCGAGAACCATCAGAACACCATTGTGATTATTCGGACTCCCCATATACTTATTTTTCGTCTCTTCGTTCGCTGCCACGTTCTCCAAGAAATATACCGTTCCTCCGTAATTTTCCGTCTGTTTCGGGTCGCCATTTTGATTATCTCGATCCACTTGCCTCAACAACGATTGACCAGCGTCTAAAGCTCTCTGATACTCCACTTCGGTGCCCAATCCTTCGTTAGACCTCTTCAGAACATCAACGTCTAGGTATCTACCAACGGCAACCGCTCCGATTCCGAGAGCGGCCCCTGAAGCCACGAGTCCCAGAGCTGGAATCAGGATACTTCCACCGGAAGCTACGGTACCGACCTTGTCCTGAGCCTCCTTGCCCTTCGAGAGACCCAGATTTTGAGAAATTTTATGAGTGGCCTCCACTAAAGGATCGATCACCGGTCTAGTAAATTGCGACATCTTCTCCACGCCATTCGAAAATTGGCTCTTCAAGTTCTCAGAGATTTTCACCCAAAATGGCGCGTCGTTTGGTCTCTTCAGACCATAGAAGTGTTGATTAGGATAATAGTTCTTGGTGGTATAAGTATCGACGAAATTCTTGTCGTTCAACACGTACTTCTTCTTCTGTCTTTGTTCCGTGAAAGAGTATTGGTTCTCCGGGAAGTTGTCTGGTCGTTTTTTCTCATTTTTTAAAATTTTAGCCGGCTGAACACCTAATTCTGGATGGGCGTACTGAAGAACTGGAGCTCTGGCCCCTGGTTTCAGTGCGACCGGCGCTATTTTTTGACTCTCCGGGGTGTAAAGCTGTGAAATTGGGTAGACAGATACTCCGTCAGGGTGAAGCATTCTTTTGTGCGAGCTGCTTCGGTAATTGTCGGCTCTAGGTTCGTACACTTCGGCTTTCAGAGCTTCGTTTTTGTAGTTGTTCGGGTCCCACTCGAAGAACACGTTCTTGCCTTCTTCTTCGTAATCTTTGCCGTACCTATTGAAAGAATTAGAAAAAAGGCGCATTGAAAATCTAATCAAGTAGATCTGTATCGCGGTGGAAATATTTTGAATAATTAATTTTGAAACAGCTTTATTAGCCGATCAAATAAATCCCTAATATTCTTCGCATACGTCAAAAAATAAATTTCCCAATAATTCTACTTGAAATAAGAAACATTGATATACACCGACCAGAAATGAATATTTTTCTTCAACTATATTTCAGTCACAAATAATTTCTCCTTCTACAACTCACGCCTCAACATACCTTCTGTTAACATTCTTGAAGAACCTCTCGAATCTCTGCCTCTCCACAACATTATCCGCCGGAGAAAAGTTCGTAGAGGCCTCCAAACTATCGCCATAAAAACCTCCATCGTGAATCAATTTATTGTTAATCACTCGTGCATTGCGCCAAGTCTGAATCTTATCGATGGGCTCGTCGGGAACTCTTTTTCCATGAATCACAGGCGTTCCATCCCTGTCCAACGTCATGGGCGACCTCTTTGGATTCGATTTCACGTTTATCTCCGATCTAACGATCACTTCTGGTGGCACATTTTTAGCATCTCTGTTCTTCGACAAATTCGCCCCGACATTCGTTCTCGACGGACGAACCTGGTGAGGCAGGAAGGCGTAACGAGTCTTTTCTACGCTCTGATCGTTCAGTTCCAGTTTCCTCTGGGATCTGTCTTGAAAATTACGCGACAGAAGCAATCCACTGGCAGGAAAAGCTGGATCGAATCTAGCATAGTTGGTCCTTTCCTCGGTAGTCGTCTTTAGGTCGCTCCGAAGAGGCTTCCAGCTCTGATACTCCTCTGTCGTCGATTCTTGTAGCTGTAAAGCTCTCCCGTCTGTTCCCAGAGGCGTCCAGTTTCCGTAATCGATATTCTTTTCAGCGACAGGTGGATCCTTTTCGGTGATATTAGTTTTTTCGTTCGTGGAAACGTTTTCAGGTTTGGAGAAGCTCTTTTGACTGTCAGAGTCCGATAGTTTGGCTCTGAGCTGCTCTATTTGAGCCTCTTCTAACTTTCTGATCTCTTCCTTGGTTTTTATCTCGGTTTTTGTCGCTCTGGATGGATCTACCGATGTCGCGTTCTCATTGGATTCTTCAGCATCGAGTTTTTGAGAATCTTGAGGGTTTTTAAGGGACTCGTTAAAGGTTGATTGCTCGGAGAAGTGCCTGTCTCGACGTTTGACGATCAGAGTGGCCAAGTTTCCTTCGCTGGTTCGCACTTTGAGCTCCTCAGTTTCGCCAGGGAGACTTCGCGATACTTTGAGCATCGTTCTGGCGTAGCTAGGTTTCGGCAGGTCTGCCATGCTGGTGTTGATGACGGCTAGTGTCATCAACGCCAGAGCGAACGACACCTACGGTAAAGAAACGAAATTTCTCAGTTACATAATTGTCGCTGTACTTTGAGAAGATATTTAAAGAAATTAGTAAAATCGTCAGAAATTTTTAATCCGTTACAGAATAACGGAGATCCTTCGAAAGATATCCACCGATTCGTATTTATATCTATCAGATTGTGGATACAGTTTTAAAAAAAAATGTTCAGAAATCTGGGTGCATTGTTTAGAAATTTCTAATTCATTATAAAAACAACAAAACTAGATTTTTCGAAAGATATCCAAATATTTGTGCAACCGAAACACGTAGCCATTGCGTCTACCAAACCATTCCGCTCGCATACAAATAATGCAGCATGTGAAATCATTCTGAAAAGGTTTTCGAAAGTCGGTCTTGCACTCTTGCGACCTGCACGCTCCTTTGCAACGACTTTTCACCTACTAACTACTAATTAATACTTGAATATCGCTAACGAAATTTCATGCTTTCGCGTAATCGCGATTAAGATCGGCGTCGAATACGTCTGACAGATTGAACGTAATTAGGAAGCGAGATTTGTAAGCGTTAACACGTTTTATGTAACGATCTACGCGTTACAAGCTCGCACACCTCGATGGAAACTGTCCTACCGGAAGTCCATTGTACCCTCTTGTACGACTCTTGCCCGTTACGCGTGCGTCTAACGTTGCATGGGATGTGTTACGTGCTCGATTATAGTTACGAGGCCTATTTAGAGTCTTTGTGTCGTGGTTTTGTGAGAGAGGTCGACGATTTTTGTGTCTAAGCGAGGCTGAATGCGTTTGTGGTAAATGGATGATGGAAAAGATGTATGATTAAGATTAACGAGTGTGATTAATTTAAGAAAGTTAGTAAGTGAGAAGTATACGGTGATCTTGGTATCGTAATGGATATCAAATTTTAGCGGTTAATTGTTACAATGAAAGTTGGAAAAACTCAAGTCGGGTGTAAATTAAAAATAAATTAAGCTTGAATCGGTGTTAGGTTCAGATTTGATTTATTATCTAGATTAATGGGTGTGATTAATTTTAAGAAAGTTAGCAAGCGTTAAATAATGTTTTTAATACACCAGGAGAGTTTAAATCATTTTCAAGTTAGGTGTAAATTGAAAAGGAATCAGATTTTATTTAGCGCTTGGTTCGAATCAGATGTCGATTAGATCGGTTCCTTAATTGCTCGACTCGACTTGGATCGTATCTATGCAAAGCTGAAAATGAAAGGTTCGAGAAGCTCTCTGCCCGGTGACACTGGTCCCAAGATTTTAGGGTCACTTTCACTTTTCGTATTGTGTCGTTGGAATACTTTATCAGTGAAACTTGATGCAGGAATTTGAGTACCAAAACTGTAATATTCAAACAGTGAAACTGTCTGTATTGAATTAAAATCGAAATTAAAAATCGAAGAAAATTAAACGAACCTGAAACTCTTCGGAAATTAGCATTGTAAATACGTTTCAAAGATACGAGAAACTTAATCGATAGATATGTTCAGAAATTACCATTTCGTGGCCATTTAAATTTTTTGTCCCTAAATAGCCAGACAGAAATGCAAGTTCCGTGACTACTTTGAGGAAAAAAAGAAAAAAGAAATTATGTATAAATTAGACATAAATTGGGGACCGAAGAATCTGCGAACTTCTTACAGAAAACAAGCATTCGTAACACGTGAAACTAGCTTTCGAAGAATATCTTCTAACCCGTAAAAAAAAAAAATATCGTGTGTAATTGCATCGAACGTAAAAGGAGTAGCATGCGATCCATATTACATTTTATGAATCACCGGACTTTCTCCTTTACACTTCCTCTTCATTTCCAAGTAAAAACAAGCGGTTTAAACTATTTTAGGTATACGGTTTGTCTCACGGAACTGGAACGAGCTTTGCCTCTAAAATTCTTAGGACTGGAGAAAAAAAATTGTTACAAAGTTAAGTAGGGTCGAGCGGCCAAACGTTTGTCCACTTTTGTGCATTGGAATGGTTGCAAGACGCAGTTACAGTTTTGGGAATTAGGACGTAATTGATTTTGTAAAGATACAGCTAAAATTGAGATTTTCTGAGATAACACTGTTGCAACTGCATACTTGTGAAATGACGCAATCATAATTGCAATTTTGTGAATTGGTGCAGTTGCAATCAGATTTTTTTATAATGTGCAATCGCAGTTCTACGCAGTGGCAAAATGCAATTATAATATTGTTCACCGTAGCATTCCAAACTGCAGTTGCACTCTCAAAATTTCTAACGTTTTAATCGATACAATTTTCCGGAAAAAGTTACTATTTTAAAAAAGCACGAACTATTCGTAAAACAGTCGGAAAAAAATTCCAGAAAATTGAGCTCTGTAATTTTTTTAATCAACCAACAATAAATCTTAACGAATCCATCGATATTAGCAATTTTATAACGAAACTTTCACAAGTTCGACGCGAACGGAGGATCAGCGTATGGTAAATGGTTTTCTGCTAAAGTCCAGCATACGACCTTGCGATAAATTATTCACAGGAAGCTCGGTCCAAAGACGGATGCGTCTCGAAGATCCGAGAAACCCGTCGCAGAAGGTAATCGCTGCGAGAGAAATTTAATGGCTCGCAGAAATCTCTGGCATTCTTCAACGGAGATTAGAAAATAGCGATGCAGTAATCGAGTGACTGGATACTTTCTATTATTAAGTAGATGATTATTCATCCAGGAAACACCATAACGCTTTGACGAAACAATTGTCCCGTCTAAAGATCGATGATCGGTTCGAGTTAATCCGTCCGCGATTCTATACCTCGCGATGATTCGGAAAAATCGAAACGATGTTACAACTTGGCAGTATAATTTGGAACGTTTCGTTTAATTTTCTCAACGGGTATGGAGAAAGAATTTGAGCAAGATTGAGTTGTCAGGTGTAATTGGGTAACGTACTACTTGTTCGATGATCGAAATTTCTTCCTCGAGCTAAATAGTATCGGGAAATTGCAGTAATTTTCTGGACAGCGGGTATGGGCATGTGCTGCATGAATTGCGTGTGTGTGTATTATCAGGTTGGAACAAAAATTCTATTGAGAACGCTGATGCGTGAGAACGACCGACATTGATGTAAAAATTATTGCAGTTTGTGCACGAAAAATGGCAACAAGCGATCACTGTCAAACGGAACATTGAATATAACAGGAATAAAAACAGATGACAGAGTCAGAACTTCAACGAATGTCTAAATAATCGATCATAATAACGTTTGCGTTAGAAGAAAGAAGAAAAAGAAAATTGAAAATCGCAAAAATTCTTCACAAGATCTAACGATCCGTAAACTGGAACCTTTTGCTTTCAAAAGTCCACAATTTCTACACCAAAAATTCCAATATACTCCGAGACTTTCAACGTCCTTCGCTTCACGACTTCCGCAAGAACGGAACCAGAAAAGAAATAAAAATAAAAAAACACTTTTCGAACTCATCGAAGGATAGACGAAGGATAGACGAAGGATAGACGAAGCATAGATGAAGCATAGATGAAGCGTAAATGAAACGAAATAAAATGGTCTGGACCAAAAAGGCTTAGCTCGCATCGACAAGTGAAATGGAACGACATGCTTTCCCCGGGCACGTTTCGCACACGCTCGGCCAGCACGCGTCGCGTCCACGCGTCGACGACGAGACGATCCACTTTTTCCATTCTGCTGACTTTCGTTCGCCGATCCACAGCCGAACGGCTGATGCCAAATGCGAGAAACCGCCGATCGATCGATCCTCTCCGATCTTAACGCGTTCACGATCTCTTGGAAATTCTTTACCTTATCCAGCACTCACCTCTGTTGAAATATGCGAATGAAAGTGGAATGGATCCTGGTGATCGTGCATTGTGCTGATATTTAATTGTATTTGTAGATGGAATCGTGATCCTAGATGCTTCTCCTTTTGCATCTCTTGCTTTAGATAGAACGGTGGGTCAAGAGAATGCAATTATGGGAACGAATATGTTAGAACGGGATGCAGATGAGCTGTATTCTCAATGGACTTTAATTTTAAGTTCAACTAAAAAGAATAGATTATGTGTAGTATTTTTAATTACGTCGAATGATAATTTGGATAGTTTATTAGGCATAGATAGATTCAAAACGCAATGGACTTTAACTCGTTAGAATGTAAGAATTTTATGTTATGAAAGTTCGTGGAATTACAAGTATTTTTTTTGTCGAACAAATATCGTAGAATAATAAATAATAAAAGTGATGCGTATTGTAAGAACCAAAAATTGTCCAACCCGAAATCTGGACGAATGTTTATTTTATGAATCCGTGAATTTTCCATTCATCTTTTTAAAACGTCGTCACTGTATTCATGAATCCACGCACCTCTCGTTTATCTTCTCTTGTTGAATAGAATTATAATAGAATTATAATACATCCTTCCTACTTTCGAGATTTCTGAGATAGATAGCATCAAAAACAAGATAACATCACGAAAGTAAGATGCGTTGTACAGATTCATAAATCTTCTCGGTGCAGCCAAACGTAATTAATATTTCCATACCACGCACCATTTTAAGAATCATAAAAATGCTTAACAATAATTAATAACTAAGGCAAAAAACGCTCCAAGCATAAATCGACCGATCGATACCGGTCAAACCGTGAACGCTCGTCGTTGAAGCGTGAAATCAAACCAGATTCGTGCATTATCGGGTTTATGGGAACATGAAAATTGCAATGTCCAGCAGACTAATGAACGATGCGCGATTAATGTGCGTTTCGACTGAGGAAGTGCACGATCCACGCGGGCTGCGATGGCCCCGATCCGTGTCACATTGCGTTTCCGCTCCAGAAAGCTCGCGGATCAGCGTTCGTTCTCTGCCAATTAACGATTATTCGTTTCCTGTTCTTTTTATGTCTTTTTTAACCTATTTTTTATCAGCATTCTTTGCTGCTTCCTTATTTGAGAATTTTTCTCCTATTTTTTTATCATTGATAGTGTAAAGTGGTAGGGTTTGGAGTAACCGGAAGTAGAGGATGTTGAAATATGCAGGAGGATAGATTGAAGAACGAGTGGAATTTTTTGGAAGATAATTGAGCGTCGTGGTTTGGAAAGTGTGTGCCAAAAAAGTAGAATTTTAAAGAAGGAAAGAAGATAAGTCTGTTGGAAGAAAAATTAATTTAAAGAGATTAATATAAAAAGAAGGAAGCGTTTTAAAAAATGTACGAAGTGGTTGCAAATGAATGTGTCTTCTTTTTTTGTAATCGAAGCAAGAAATTACGAATCCATTGCAGAAGTTGTCTTATAATTGCACGAAGAAGAAACATAAAAAACCACACACTGAAGAAACAACTCACAGTTGCAAAGGAAAAAGCTAAAAGAATTCTACGATAAGAATCCAACAACTACAATCTTTCTCTAAAATTTGTCCATCCTTTCTTAAAAAAAAAAAGAAAAAAAAAAAAAAAAAAA